>VNJS01011130.1:0-11879 GCA_008042575.1 Drosophila watanabei | reverse complement strand
CAGGATGTCGATCTGTGAGCTCTCAAAGAAGGTGGGGTCTGCCCATTGGAGAGAGGGCAGGTCTTTCAATGAATTCTGGGCAATTGGATGTGAGGGCAACTTGCCCGCCAATTCTGGAAGGACATAGGCTGCGGTGTCTAACTGTAGACCCGGCTTATTCGGTGAGCGGATTGAGAAGTGGCAGAGTCAAGTATACTTTGCCGACACCGATTGGTTTAGCCCGGAGACTTGAGTCTGTACGTTGCGGAATGGGAGCTTGATCAGCTTGAAAAGGCGTTCGGAAATGAACGTCGCCTCGGATCCCGGGTCGATTAACGCTCAGGCTCGATAGTTCGTGCCCAAATGGCACACGTCGACGATTGCCGTCCCTAAAAGGACGGCGGAAGTGCCAGAGGCGAAATAATTTTGCACCGTTGACGTGCTCGCGGATGCATTTCGGCTAGAGGGTCTCGAGGATTGCTGTGTAGGGGACGAGGCGGTTGAGGATCCCGCATTTTCGGAACTCGTGTTGCCGCGATGCAGCAGCGTATGGTGTCTCCCTTTGCACGTGAAGCAGCTGTGTGTGCTTGTGCAGTCACGTAGCTGATGGCCTCTCGCGAAGCAGTTTATGCATAGCTGCTTCTTTTTGATGTAGCCGGAACGCGCCTCGATGGACATATTGAGAAAGCGCGGGCACAATCGGACCGGATGATGCTCCTTGGAGCATAAGTCGCAACCTCTTGGTTTGGTGCTGACTTTTGTTTCGAAGGACTGAAGCTTTTTCGGGATGGCTGGAGTAGGCCTCATATCCTCGATGGCCTCAAGCGTGCGGTATCTTTCGCTCAGGAAGGTGTTCATTTCCTCCCAAGCCGGAATGTCGGACTTCGACGTAAGGGATTGTTCCCATAAGGAAAGGTTCACCTTTGGCAGTTTGCTTGCGCACAGGAAAACCAGCAGACAATCCCAGTTGTCCGTGGATATCTGGGAATGTGCTAGCGCTGTCAAACACCCCTGAATCGTGGACTGCAGCTCCTTAAGTGCATGACCAGATTCTTGGGATATGGAGCTCAAGTTGAAGAGGAGTTTGAGCTGGCTGTTGACTAAAAGTCGTTTGTTTTGGAAACGGTCTTGAAGCGCTTCCCACGCTGAAGCGAACCCGTCATTGGTTAGAGGGGATTTTGAAACGATGGCTTTCGCCTCACCGCTCGTCTTCGTGAGAAGATGAAACAGCTTCTCGACCGGTGTCAGCCTGGGGTTATTGACATATACTGCTGTGAACAGGTCCCGGAGGTGGGCCATCGGAGGTAGTCCCCGTCGAAAACTTCCGTATCGCAAGGCGGTAACCGGCAACCAGACGAAATTAACGGCTGGGATGGAACTTGCACGGCTTGAGGCGTCGCTCTGTCAATATTTTCGCCAATAAGTGCTGCACATGACTCGTATACGGAGTAACAATAGTCATATTTTGATTGCAGCAGCGGCAATATGTCGATGGATCCTTCCTGTGCAATTAGATAAGAGCACGATTCGTACTCCTTCTCTACTTTGTCCCATAAGGCTCGCACTTCTTGCAGACGGACTTGCAACGTAGGAGGAGGAGTTTGATCAGGAGTATTGATCTTGGCTTCGAAAAGGTTAACGCGATCGCTGACCGCATTAAATTTGTGCAACGCCGCCGTTGCGGCTGTTGGCTGGTCTGAGGATGCCATTTTTTTTGCCGGTAGCGGGTGTTACCCTTAGGAATTCGGTTCCGGAAGCAGAGGGATTCTCTGGCTTGACTGCAAGTGAAGACTCGCTAGAAGATTTCGCCAACGGTTTAGAAATAACGATTTTTGGAGTTGTCTTTGAGCTTGTCGCTGGAAGATTTCTTCCTTTGGGACTGGATGCCGCTCTGACCGTTGGACTTGCGGACCTAGGTGTTGGCTGGGCGCGTGAGGCAAGTGGAGAGCTCGGTCTGGATTTTTGTTCTTTTCCTGGTTTCTTATCACCCTCACTGGGCATGCTCAGCTACCAGTTGGCCTTGGATCTCCGGAAGCGCACGGGAAATCGAAAAAATTTAAACCTTGCCAAAAAAAATAGCTAGAAAATAGCCGAAAATAATAGCCACTGATATTAGCTATAGGAAGCGCACGGGAAATCGAACAAATTCGAACCCCGACAAAATAAAGCTAAAAAAATAGCCAAAAGAAGCCACTGAAGTTCGCTGTAATTTGGATTTGAGGAAGCGCCCGGAAAATCGAAAAGATTTAAAACTTGCCAAAAAAGAGCTAGAAAATAGCCAAAAAATAGCCACTGCTATTAGCTATAATTCGGATTTAGGAAGCGCACGGGAAATCGAACAAATTCGAGCCCCGCCAAAAAATAGCTAGGAAAAATAGCCAGAAGAAGCTACTGAAGTTCGCTGTAATTTGGATTTGAGGAAGCGCCCGGAAAATCGAAAAGATTTAAAACTTGCAAAAAAAAATAGCTAGAAAATTGCCAAAAATAGCCACTGCTATTAGCTATAATTCGGATTTAGGAAGCGCACGGGATATCGAAAAGATTTAAAATTTGTCAAAAAATAGCTAAAAAAATAGCCAGAAATTAGCCACTGATGTTTTAGGAGGCAACTGCCACCCACGAAATTAGCTTAATCTTATTGCCTTAATTTTAGTTTATCTTTATAAATAAACATATAAAAGCTCGAAAATAGCTAAAGCGTGTGGCTGCAACAATTTAAATTATTCGGCTAACAAAAAAAAATATTTTTTCTCAAAAAAAAAATCTTTTGTTAACGTATTTAATATTATTGAATTGTGGCTGAAGGGTATTTTCTCGTCGGCATGGATTATGGCTGTCGTGACTGTGCACGCTGTGTGAGCAAAGATGAGACAGAAAAAATTGTAATATATGTGTATGTATGTAAAATTTAGAAGTTTGCCGCTCAGCGCAGAATAGCGGAGGCTGGCCGATGCATGTATATGTATGTATGTAAAATGTGGGACTTTGCCGCTCAGCGTAGAATAACGGAGAGGTTGGCCGATGTATGCATATGTATGAATGTAAAATGTAGGAGTTTGCCCAAATATATGTATGTATGTGTGGAGAGTGAAAAAATGATATATATATTTTTGCTGTTTTAATTGATTTTTATGTTTATTTATTAAGAAAAAGAATTTTTTTTCAAGTTTATTTTATTGTGTCTTATGTAGGTTTTAGGGTAGGTTTGTGGGTTAATAGTTTTTTTTTTTGTTTCGGTGTATTGGAACAATATAATTACACAGTGCGACACGATTTTTGCGTTCTGAATGAACAAACACTTTTCTTATAGATTTTTGCACGCTGAATCCGAATCTATAAGCAGAATTTGTCTATCACGTCAGGTTTAAGTTGCGAAAAATGCTGTTTTTAGCATACTTCAGAGTGATATAACTTGGAAACAGAAGGTGCTAGAAACTCCGTTCTTCTCGGAAAATACGGCGAAATACTTCTAGAATGATGTCCATGTGGTCATTTGTTGAACGCATTTTAATTCAATCAATTATATATGATCCAATAGCACGCGCGCGCGCGCTTAATCGCTGCGGTAACGCCCCAGCGCTCTCGGGACAGTGGGGAAATACGGTCTCATTAAAACGTTACAAAGTGATTTCAAACATGAGATTTTATTGAGACATTCGATTACAAAGTGATAGATATTAACATTGCATGAACAATTAGTTTCAAAAATGGTCCTTGGTGTCATTTAAAATATTCATACATGGATTCCCATTGTACACATTGTTTCGTCCGGTAAATTCTTATTCTGCAAAAATAATTTAAAAATTGAAATGCATTAAATTATTCAAAAATTATGTGTATTCTAAATGAATGGTTCCTTCTGTCACGAGAGCGCTCGGGCGTTACTGCAGCGATCAAGCGCGCGTGCGCGCTATTCAATAGCATATAATTAATCGATTTGGAATGCGTTTAACGAATGACCACATGGACATCATTCTAGAAGTATTTCGCCGTATTTTCCGAGAAGAACGGAGTTTTTAGCACCTTTTGCTTCCGAGTTATATTACTCCAAAGTAGGCTAAAAACAGCATTTTTCTCGTTATTGAACGCGTTTTTTGCAAAAACCTGACGTGATAGACGAATTATGCTTACAGATTCAAATTCAGCGTGCGAAAATCTATAAGAAAAGTGTTCATTCATCCAGAACGCACAAAAAAAGTCGAATTTTGTCGCACTGTGTTATAATTACTTAATAAAATCTGTGTGGATTTATTTTATTTAATAATTAATGTAATTTGTGTGTGTCTTTAAATGCGGTGTGTATGTATTTTTGGAATAATTAATAAAAATTGTGGATGTTTTTATCTGTAGAATAATTAATATAAATTGTGTGTGTTTTTATTTATTTATTTTTATATAATTCATGTATGTTGTGTGTGTGTTTTTTGAGAAAGTGTGTATGTTTTGTTTTGTGAATAACAAATGCAGTTTATTGTCGGACTTGTGTATGTGAATTGAATGTGAATTTAGGAATAAGAGAAATATATATATATATATATATATATATATATGTACGCTTGGACACCAGCGGATCACAGCGCGACGAAGTAGGGGGCCAAGAAAGGCTAAGTACTTTTGCACTTTAAAAAAATGGAAAATGCACCGCGGCTGTGCGTATGTCTATATATATATATATATATTCTCCTTTCACTTTCAATTTAAATTGGAATCACTTTCGGAAAGACTAACGCCGATGGAAAAGGAAGATGGCGACCACGGACAAGTGCACTTATAACTCTCGTACGTATCTGTAATTTTTCCGCGAAGGGGGCTGGCTTGGATCAGAATAGATCCGTCAATCGAAGGACCATGTGCTGGAGTGGGCGGAGTGAATCTAGATGGAAGCCGGCGTCGTCAGCGGCCGTTGGGATCTTCTGGTTAAGGCGGGTGCAGCTGAAAGGTCCCAGAAGAAGAGGAAGAGTCTGGGCGGCGTTGGCTTCACTTAAATCACTTTTTTATTCACACAACTCTTGCTTAAGACTAACTTCACAAAACAAATGCATCGCGGCGGCCGGTGGAGAGGCCCTTTAGAGGCGGAAAGCAAAGCTAATAAGCGGGAGAGCGGGAGCAAGCTTCAGCACCGCTAGAGCGAGCTCGCTTGCTCCCACACTGCCGCTCGCAACCATGCGCTCTTCTGACGCGAACACAATCCAATCCAATCCAGTGTTCCATTTAAATAGTTTAATTTAATCCAATTTAAATAATAAAACCAGTTTGTTAATTTTAAGTTTATCAGGCCTGTTCCAGTTTCCACTCGGAAGTGGATTTGATAACATTTTCGGATTTCCCTTTAACATAAGCGAGTTGCCCTTGTTGATTGAAGGATTTTTACGAAATTTCCCTTTGGTCCCTTTTGTTCCCAAAAAAAATCAGCTTGCTACTACGTTTATTTTGTCGCAGTTTTGCTAATTAGGGGCTGATCAAATTTTGGCAGGCTCTAGTTTCCAACCTAAGAACGTTAATGGGGTACAGATTGATTGCAGAAAATCAAAGGTACAAGCATTCTTGGCCGTAAAAAGTAAATTTTTAATATTCGAAATTGCAATCATCTGTTTTTGGAGGCAGTCCTAAAAATCGACATAAAGTATTGGAAAACTCATGCAAGTGACAGCTGATTTCCCCGCCCTGATTTAAAGATTGTTATCTTAATATTTAACAACAAATGTTTTTGCATTTTTTAGCAGTAAACGAATTAAGGAGACGACAGTTATTAAGTGTTCAACGTAACAACCAACACTTAAAAAACAATGCTAGTATATTTAACGTTTTTATTACTTATATTGTTCAAATTTAACTTGCGTTTGCCGGTCAGCTGATTGGTGGCAGTGTTGCGAAATTCTCATAGATAGTGCTGCAAAATTCAACTCAGAAAAGAGTTGCCGAAGTTGAGGGAAAATTTCCCTTCACATCGCGCACAGTTTGTAAAAAAATTTAAGTAGTCTTTTTACCAAACACAATTTTGTTTAGCGAGCATTTATAACAGTTCTTAAAATAATAGAACAAATAGAAGGTCAATTGTTCAAAATAAAAATGAGGCATGTTCCATCTGCTTATTTTGGAACTTTGGCAGCCCTAACAATTTCCCCCTCAGCGCCGACTTTTCCGCTCAGAAACTAGAACACGGTCGGCGGATTTGCCACATTGCGGAGGGTTAGAGTCGAAAAGATTCTGAGGTGCGACCACAAAAGAATTATTTATAAAACAAGTATGCAACCTTTAGCGAAATTCCATTTGCAATTTTCATAGTCGCATTATATTTTAAAATAAATAATTTCTGATTTTGCGGATCTGAATCCGCTGGACCAATTGCAGTCGGAAAGTTTTTGAGCGATTTCGCTCGGAAGTTAACAGAGACTTAGCAGAGGGAAATACGAATCAGTGGTAATTTTTCGGAAATGGAAACTAGAACACGTCTGGGAAATCCGAATACGAATAAATTTTGCGGAAGTGGAAACTAGAACCGGCCTTTATGTTTATTGAAGATTTCTATGTTGGATAGTGGGCGTAGCAATAGTGCCGCTCCCAACGCTTGTGGGCTTCTGCGTTGGATAGTGGGAGCCGCAATTATGCCGCTCCCACCGCTTGCAGGATTCTGATCTTACCATAAGTTGTAAGGCTAAAGTAAAGCTAAGTCTTATGGCAGCGCTGCCCTAAAGGCAGGCAGCGGAGAGACCTTATGTATATATGACCTTATATATGTCTTAATATGCTAGCCTTAGCGGGAGCACGAGTTGAGTTTTTTTTTTTTTTAAATAGCAAAATTCTGCCATTTCCATATCCTTACCTCTGAAAGAATAAGCATTGTTTTTTAATGATATGCTCCGACTCACATTAGGTGGGCAGAGGCAAGGATAGGTGTCTTAAAATAATTTTAGTGTTTACATCAAAAGACAATTCAACATGTAATAAAGAATACAGTTCATTATAGACCGTACATAAGGGGCGGAAAGGGTCGTAAATCTCAGAATTCGATTTACACACATTTAGCGCAATCGGTCGAAAATAACGCGACGGTCTTGAAGGGTCCGAGAAATTCAACTGCCTTAACAGATACGACACTAATGAGTTTGTGGTCCGACGACCCTTAAGCGAGGGCAGGCACAGAAGACGCAGACTGTCGTTACAGGAAGAGAGGTGACGTTGTGATTCCCAGTTAAGTTCCCTTAGAGCAAACAAAAGGAATTGTTTCTAAACTAATTTAATAAGGTCTTGAAATTTCGCTTGGATTTATCAAAAATTATGCCAATATGGTCGCTGAAGTTTATGTTATGCTTAAACAGAACTCCATGGTCAGTAACTGCATAGGTGAGTTCAAGAACACTTGTCCCAATGGAATAATTCTAAAAAAATAATTCTAGACATAAATTAACATTTAGAGTTGTTGAGGAATAGCAAATTGTTGTTGCACCAGGACAACATATTGTTCAAATCAGTTCGCAAAAGCGTATGAGAGTCTGTATTCGTCAGTGGCAAAACTTCCAACAGGAAAAAAATTAAAACTGGAGAGATAACTGATACACAATTTCTCAATACACTGCTGGGTACCTGATCTGGACCGGAAGAGAAAAAAAGGCTTGAGTGTTTTAAGGTTTTGAAGAACATCATTATCACTGATCGTGAGTATGAAGATGCAATTGGAGTGCGGAAGAGAATATAGGTACGATGAGGTAGTATCGAAACTAATAGATGAGTACGATGATTGGAAAAATTTTGCGAATAAGTTCGCGATGTCAGGCTAGTTAAAAGCGGACTCAGTGTTAAGATAAAGACAGGATGGAATGATTTGAGATTTTCGTTTAGAATTGACAAACGCGTAATATATCTACACCGATTCACGTAATTATTGTAGCACTCAGAAGTATGTGTCAAAAAATTATAGCATGCTGTTAAGTATCTAGCACGGTCGACTTGCAACACGGTTCTACTCAACTTCTTAAAAAGTCTCGACTTCACA
This sequence comes from Drosophila watanabei, assembly GCA_008042575.1. Lineage (NCBI taxonomy): Eukaryota > Metazoa > Arthropoda > Insecta > Diptera > Drosophilidae > Drosophila > Drosophila watanabei. Next base: position 3,907 of record VNJS01011130.1, on the reverse strand, counting down.
TTTTTCAAGTTGGAAAGTCGACGAGAAAACCAGGGAGGCTTTTGCGAGGCGTCAGAGGGTAAAAACGATGAAACATATGTAACGGGCGGGTTCTTGTCCAGGAGCAGTTCCATATGCAGACACCAATAGATATAAGCCATAGTAGTTAGGGCCTATCGATAGAAGTAAATCGACGATAACGATACCGAGAATCGAAAAAGAAGAAGAAAAGAACGTTTGCAGAAATAAAGCAGAGAGCACTCGAAGTTTAAGTTAATCTCCATATAAGTTTCATAACGTTAAACCTTTACCGAAAGCCAATAAATATTACTCCACCACTCGAAAAAGCAATCCCTTTACAGTTCAGAAGTGGGATAATTCTAGTTGGCTATATGTAAGAGGCAGTAACAGTGAGAGAAACGGAAAAGCAGCAGCAGAACCGTCGGCGTTGGAAGTTTGTAATGGGACAGGAGTTCTTAAAGGTCAAGGCGACAAGAGCCCAAAGGGCTTGCCTGTATGTGTAGCGTCGTTGTAAAATTCACAGGAGGTGAAGATCAGACGTGGTAAAATACCAATCTCGCTTGCAGACGGGCAAACAGAGTTGCTCGTGGGTGCAAGATTGTGCGTACAAACGATTGTGGTTGTGCGTACCCAGAAATACAGGCAAAATTAAGAGAGAGACGATCATAGTTGGAGAAAATTTTGAAAATAGCTGAACTCAAGGCGGACCAGTTGCGGTACCTTTTGAAAGAGAGAGAAACTTAGGAGTTTCGGGCTCCTGAGCAGAGCTAGTGCAGAGACTAATGGAACATGAAAATCAAGAAGTCGTGGAGATAAACCAACATGAGGAGTCCATCGCAACACAGGCAGCTGCGATTTTCCAGTTACAAGAGCAGATGACGGCACTAACAGCCTTGATAATGTAGTTTGTGAACAATGCGGCAACAGCTAGCCAGCAGCAGCAGCAACAGCAACGCGCAGAAGAAATCAACGTGGATACATTTTTTTGCACCTAGCCCTGGTAAACAGGTGTCGAACAATTCTAGACAAGCATCGGCCAAGGAAAAATCAAATACCTCACCAGGATACGACCCCAGTCAACCAGTTCATCGATCGTGTCAACAATGTGGTTGGTGCGTATCATTGGGATGAGAAATTTGTACTTTTAGCTATCTACACCAAGCTGAAGGGTGTCGCCAAGATGTGGCTCGATTCTTCGCAGATTCTACACCTAACATGGAACAAAAGCTATCCGAGAGGACTTCGGAGCGGAGCCAGACGAGGCCGAAATTCATCATGGCCAATGCAAACAGAAAACCGAAGGAAACCGTAAAGAAGTACTGTTTCCGTATGTCAGCACTTGGAATGCGATTCAAGCTAAGCGAATCAGCAGTAATTAGATATGCTCAAGCGGGACTACAGCACAGGGAGTTGCAAAAGAGTATTGCAGCCAATCATTTTTCGTCGATGAAGGAGTTTCGGGATGCCGCCGAGTCCAATTTCATAAACCGATGTCGACCCAGTACATATAAGAAAGAGTTTGTACCCAAATACAGTAATTTCGAAAGCTGAAAAATGAGATGAAGCAATCGAAGCCAAAGGAAGGAAAGACGTGCTATAATTGCGGAGATCCTGGGCATTTTGCTAATTCTTGCCCAAAGGAGAGGAAGAAGCCTCGCTGCACCAAATGCAATAAATTTCATGCCGCCAATGAAAACTGCCAAGTCGCACCGGTGATGCGCTTGGGCGTATCCAATCACGATAAACTGTTCACAAAGAGAATCTATATATTCACGAGCAAGGATATAACGCATTTATTGACACTGGAAGCCAAGCAAGTATCATTCGCCATCGGTTGATCAGATGAGATCGACTCAGATCGCCAGGAGTGTGCCTTAAAAATCGTGGCCATATGTGGAGGCTCACGTATCCTTACCGAAGTTATGGTTGTAGACATTGGCATCGCTGGAAAAATTGTTACAGCCAAAGTATACATCGCAGACGACAATCTATTGCTAAAGGACCTGTTGCTGGGACAAGATGTCATCACTCGCGCTGAATTATTGTTAAAGTTTGAGCAGGCGAGCCGGAAATCAAGCGAGCAGCTCAACAGCCGGTAACACTTTCAAGAGGGAGTAATTTTCAAAAGCACCTTGTCAATTTCCAGATCGATGAAAAAGAAACAAGGTACGAAGTCTGCTGGAGAACTTTTCTGACGTTTTCTACGCAGGATTGCAAGGTATAGGCAAGACAAACGTCGTCCAGGCACAAATTGTTGTTGAGAGTGGCCAAGTCGATCTCAAGCGCCATATCGAGTTCCCGAGCCAAAGAAGGAAGTCATTGGCAAAATGGTCGACGAGCTATTAAACTTAGACATTATTACTCCGTCCACATCGGAATACGCCAGCCCAGTTGTGCTCATCAAGAAACCGAACGGTAGTGATCGACAATGCTTCGATTACTACCATCTGAAGTAAACTTCAAGAAGTAAAACTTCCCGTTGTCAAATATCGAGGAGATGCTGCAGGAAGCATAGCGTTTCACATATTTTTCATCGTTAAATTTGAATAGCGGCTGTTACCAGATCGAAATGGAACCCGAGAGCAGAAAATTCATTCATTTATTTATCACCACGGAGGGACTATTTGAGTTTAAGCGTCTTCCGTTTGGGCTAAAGAATGCACCTGCTGTGTTTAATTGACTCATGGCAGAATAACAGAGACGCGTGCAGAAAGGCGATATGATACACTATATGGACGATGTCCTATTTGGCAGCCAGACGTCTGACGAGATGTACGAGAAACTCGAGAGAATTCTTCGAGTACTGCGAGAGTGCGGACTAACTTTGAATCTGGAAAAGTGTAAGTTGTATAAGCAGTCAATCACATTTCTTGGACATTAGATACACACCAATGGAATCAGCCCCGGAGAAGTCAAGACTAAGGCCATTATTTCCGGAAATTCGTACCCGGATATGCAGTAATATCTGAGCCCTTGCGCTTAAATTCAAATGGGAGCAGCCACAAGAATATTTTATTTATTTATTTATTTATTTATTTAGAAAATAGCAAATTTCTGCCATTGTAAAACCGTACCCTTACCTCTGACCGGGTAAGGAGTGTTTTTTAACGATATGCTCCGACTCACATCAGGTGGGCAGAGGCAAGGATAGGTGTCTTAAAATAATATCACTGTTTACATCAAGAGACAGATTAACATGTAATAAAAAATATAAATCATTATAGGCCGTACATAGAACGCGGAAAGGGTCGTGCATCTCAAAGTTCGATTTACACACATTTAGTACAATCGGTCGAAAATAACGCGACGGTCTTGAAGGAATCGAGAAACTCAACTGACTTAACAGATACGATGACGAAATGTGACCATTAATGAGTTTGTGAAGGAACATCACTCCGTGGCAGGTCCGACGGTCCTTCAGCGAGGGCAGGCACAGAAGACGCAGCCTGTCGCTATAGGAGGGGAGATGACGATGTGGTTCCCAGTTAAGTCCCCGTAGAGCAAACAAAAGGAATTGTTTCTGAACTGATTCAATAAGGTCTTGAAATTTCGCATATTGAGGTGACCATACGCATGAACAATATTCCAAAATTGGGCGAACAAGAGAGATATAAAGGAGTTTAGTGGTATAGGGATCATCAAACTCCTTCGACCAGCGCTTAACGAAGGCAAAAACCCCTTTGGCTTTACCAACAATTATGCCGATATGGTCGGAGAAGTTTAAATTATGCTTAAACAGAACTCCAAGGTCATTAACTGAGTAAATGCGTTCAAGAACACTTGTCCCAATAGAATAATTAGCAATGAAAAAATTTTTTCGAAAAAAAGACATACATTTACATTTGGAGTTGTTAAGGAATAACAAATTGTTGTTGCACCAGGACAACATATTGTTTAAGTCAGTTTG
>VNJS01011085.1:0-24991 GCA_008042575.1 Drosophila watanabei | reverse complement strand
GGGTTACACCGATAAAAAATTTTAAGACTTTTGGCAATTTTTTTTGGTTTTTGGTTACAATTGAAGCGCAGACATATTTTGCTCTTATATTAAGATTAAAACAAACATTAAAAAAAATTTTTTTTTGTATGAATGAAGTCTACAAATTTGTATTTCCAGAATTTTCATTATTATATTAAGATTTTTGGTTCAATATGAAGATTTTTATTTAAGAATGCACAAAATCTTAATAGAAGACTTTTTTTTATCAGTGTAAGGGAAAGAAACCCATTTATGACCTACACCAAAGAAGCAACAAAAAAATATTTTGCGTTTTCTCTTTCACCCTTGCCTGCCACCCGTCATAAATGAGTGTACACAAAAAATGACCTGCGACCGATCGGTACTTGTGTGTGGCAACACCCGAAACGTTCTTGCAAGACATTCACTCACACCCTGCCGGCAGTAACAAAAAATGTGCGGGTGCCGAAAAACACCCGGGTGCCGCGAGTTGGATGCCAAGAGACACCCGGTGCCTGAGACACCCGGTATTTAGCGGGTGCACCCATGGGTGCGGTGGCTTGCTGCAGTTCTCTGATGTCTAGTATATATGCTGACATAAGCGGTCAGTGTGGGAATGCTGATTCAGCGTTCCTGGCCTAAACTCATAAGTGGTGATCATATTACATTGAATGCTTTGTACAGTATGCCTTTGCTATATAAAAATAATATTAAATATACTTTTGAAAAATAACGTAACTAAGTGAAGTTATTTTATATTGTATTTTCGATTATTATAAAAATGGAAAAATTTGAATATTTTATGTATATAAGTATATGTATATATATTTTTTTTGTACTTTGTGGGTTTTTTATTTATTTTTTTTTTTATATGAATATTTTGTGTGATTATTTGTTTTTCATTAAAAGGAATCTTTTTTTTTTATTTATATATTTTTTTATTGTATGAAGCTTCTACGCAAGTTAAAAACAGTTAATACTTTACATTTGGGAATTAAAAATCTTTATTCTATCCTTATAACCTGTTTGTTTTTTGTTATTGTTTGATTGATATGATTATATTATCTCTATCCTTGAGTTTTTCTATTTTATAGGGCCCTGTGTATTGGAAATCTAGCTTACGTCCTACTTCATTTCTCAGTAAAACTTTATCTCCTATAGATAAATTTATCTCCTTCGCTTTTGAATCATATAATTTATTATTTTTATGCTTATTTAAATCAAGCATATTTCTTGCTTTTTTGTAAGTGACTTCTAATCTATATTTCCTTTTTTTTTTGACATAATCGGCGACTACTTTTCTTTTTAAATGCTAATTCATATGGACAATAGTTATGTGCCATATAGGGGGTTGTATTGAAACACTACTAATCTCCATTTCTTAACGTCCGAACCTGGGAGTGATTTGTTGGGTACTAATAAAAGAGGGCTATTATACTGAGACACAGATTCTTCAACTATATTGTTTTTAATTAGCTTATTTACTTGTTTCTAAAACACTTCTTGATGACTATGCGGTGTTCAGTGATTTTTTAAGTACACTGGATCTTTATCCTTTACTCTTAATTCTTGTTTGTAAAAATTATTTGTTGTGATTGATTCGGTTTCAAGTCCGAATATATCAATATATTTTGAACAAATTTCAGTGAGTTGTGATTTAAATTGTATCGGAAAATGTTTCTTTAATTGATTTATGACTTCTTCTGGTCTCGAACTTTCGTTCGGTTGAATCATTTCGTAGTTCGAAAGAGGTTTATAGTTGATATTATTTATGTCAACTAATTGGTCGGTACTGGTTGTATTCAGTGAACAGACAAATGCATTATTAGATGTTGCCAGTGTGTTTGCAACTTTCGGACAACTTCCGATGTTTTAGGTTATTTGGTCTTATTATGAAAAAATTATTTTTTGGTTCGCAATCTAGTTTGCAATTAAAGGTTTTTATAGTCAATTCCTATTATTTCATCACATGGTCTTGCAAAATCTTTGGGACCTACATGGAAACTATGTAAATTGAATTAAGTCATTGGACATGCCTTGAATATTTATTGTTTGTTCTCTCTCGATGTTATCAAAGACATCTGAGTTTTCTTTAATTAGTGATATATCTGCACCGGTGTTAAGCAGAAATGTGAGAGTTCTATTTGTAGACGTGTTTTTTAAGGTTACAAACACATTCAGACTAAGGTTTACTTTGTGTACTTTTTTATTTAGTTTTCATTACCTAAAGGTGTCTGGCAGTTTTCCGAACTGCTCTGTGTAACACGTACGTTAGAAGGGTTGTTGTTACCGTGGCCGCGACTTGAGTTAGCACGGCTCCTGTAATTTCCTCTGTACTTGCCTCAACCTCTATTTTTGTTATAGTATCGGCTATTGGCGTGTCCTGTTGCTTTTGTGCAACTATTAACAAATTTCGATGTGGCCTAGGTCATGGTGCTAAATGTGCCAGCTTCCATGATGTATTTTACTCTGTCCATTGAATAGTGTTTGACCATTGCCTTAACAGCATATGTTGTGCTGTCTTATACATATTGGTTGGCCGCTTTCTGTTTTTGTTGTAGATTAATTAATTTTGCTGAAATTACTTCTACTGATTCTCCTTTTACTTCAAATTTTAGTTTGTAAATTATGACCGCAATTGTTGCTTCATTAGTTATTAACTTTCTTGCATGGCCTTTTAATTTTGTCTTTATTAAACTAACAGCAACTGTTTCATGTGATTCTTTCATTGAATGTTTTAAACTTAAACCGTCTATGAAACTTGTTAGGTTTTCTGCCTTTCCATCGAGTTCAGGTACTATGGAAGAGGCGAACTTGAGATATTCTACCTCTGACATAGCCATGTTTACCGTTTCTTCAACTACGGACTCTGATTCAGATTCTAATAGCTCTGGTAAAGTTATTATCGCTGGTATTGTGAGATCCTGTAGATCTTCTTCTTTTATTATATTTTCTGAATCGCTGCCACTTGGGAATCGCTTACAGTGTCTATGTCTGTATTTATATATTCTTCTACTACTGCTGGAGTGTTCAATATCAAGAGTATTGGTATATCCAGTAAGTACTTTGTTTTAATGCTATTTAGATTATTTTTTTGTTTATGTAAAAATGATAAATACGACCAATGGTGCGTATTTAATTTTTCCCTGTTGTCGCGTATCAATGATCGTGCTTGATTAAAAACTGACAACTAATATAGTTGCGTGTTTACTTGTAGTCACGTTCGTAATGTTCCTATTTTGCGTTAAGCATTTATATGACTTGTCAAATTTTGATTTGATTTCAACTAACTCGGCATTTAGTTTTGGCCATTCCATTTCATTTTAGCTATGCTTATAAAATCTTTGATAGTAATTGTATCAAACAAAAGAACAAACATTGACGGGATTATAATTGAATTGCTTATAAATAGCTCGAATGCAAAAACATACATTTTTTGTTTTTCTTTTAAGCAATCTTTGTTACTGTTTTATATTGTTAAAGTGTTCTTAAATTTTGTCCAGGTCATTTGCCTGGCTTTGATAGCGTCTCTTAATGCATTTATTGTGATACTTGCACAATTTGTACAATAAATGCATCATAATTATTACAAATATTAGTATTATTTTTATTATTATTATTATTATTAGTGTTGTTATTACTTTTAAATCTGCACTTTAGACTTTGACTTTATTTATAACATTTGCTGTTAAGTCAACATTTTTTAGATCCAACATGTTGGTTTTCGATTATTTCTTCTGATTTACTCATTGAATTTGCCTCTATAGACACATGCTACTTTTGCAAAATTTAAAAATAATTACAATTATTGCTTGCCTAATATTTTCCAATGGCTTTACGGGCCAAACTTCTTGCCGGTCGACTCAGTTGTCGTCGGGCATTACAATAGGTTTACAATTATATGTTATAAATAATATTAATTTTAATTTTGTGCGCCCTTTGTGCCGCTGCCGGTCGTTTGATTTAGCGTTCCTGGCCTAAACTCATAAGTGGCTGATCATATTACGTGCATGCTTACATTGAATGCTTTGTACAGTAGACCTTTGCTACATGCTTACAGTACAGTATGCCTTCGCTATATGTATCCACTTATGTGCATACTACAGCTGCGATAGCATCCGTGGCCGCTAAGGATCTGCGTCAGGTGGAAGTTTACCTGACCGTGCTTCCTATTTAGCCAGCTTTCCAGGTGTGGGATGAGGCGTTCATCTGCCCTTGACCGCTGAATCCCACTGATCCTGCCACGCAGCTAGAGTGCCGTGCTTCGCCGCGGTACGAAGCTCCTGCTTCTCCGGGGTGTCAGTGATCTACCCTGGCTCTATCTGCTGCTAGCAAGTCCAGCGGCGGAGTGCCAGCAAGGACAAACGCGGCCTGATCAGACACCGTCCTGAAGGCGCTACAAATGCGTAGCGCCGCTAAGACGATGGGCCGAGTCAGACCACGACTGTAAGCCGGGGTCGCCAGCGCGTGCCCCCAGACTAGTGCCGCATGCTGGCTCTCGCAACGCTCGACAGAAGCAACCTGCTCGGAAAATGCAGAAGCATAATACAAAAAAATCAAGTACGCAGAATTGAAGCTTAATTAATTCTGCTTCAAATCTGATTTTTCTATCTTTGATGGGATCTTTCAAGTAGCGGTAAAAAGAGCTCAGAAGCCTGATTTTTGGCATGCATACAACTGTATCAAAACTATACGACACATTGCGATTTAGTCTATTTAGTTAATGTTTTATTCTTATAATGGTAAATAAGAATATTTTTTCGATTAATATAGCCACTTTGAACCCTCCCTACCTTAAGAAGTCTTTTAGGCATCAAATTCGCTACATTTTAAAGTCAATTGTGGACTAAAAGCCTAAATTTACTTTTGAGGCTTTCGGCTTTCTGTAAAAATGTTCCAATCGTGTAGAAGGTGCCCATCCATGGCGACATGTCGGCGAAAAAGTGTACCGCTACCGATCCTGTGACTTGAAACATAAAAACCGAACACATCCTGAATTTAAATTGTATTATTTATTAAATCTACTACGATCATAAAAAAATCCAAAAGGTCTAAATACAATTTTCACAAAAACAATACTTAATATTTCTAACTAATCGTAGTTCATTTGTTAAAGAAACTAATCAATCATTAATCACTTTCGCAAGGTCTGAAAACGTAGTTTTCTAAGGAATACCAAGGAAGGTGTTCAACAGTGTTCTGTATATTAGCTTGTAACTTTTGTAATATTTCAGATTTTTTCTGAAATTTCTAGGGCACATTTTTGTCGAGATTTATTCTGACCGCGAGTCGATGTATTGAGCTAGAGCTGCCAAATGCGATACGTTATGTTGCCTAGTTAGACTTAAGCTACTTACGTTGTACGCTGTGGATTTTTTTCCAGTGTAATTACTTCCAAACTTTTTTTTTTCTAATATTTGCAGTAAAGGACATACTATCTCTGGGCCATCGGCTAACACAACAGGCACTGTTCCACTATTACTTTGCAATGTGCCTGATTTAAAAGATGTAGGTATCAGAAAAGTCAAATCAATTATTGCTTTATTGCTAATCAATATTTATATTTTATAAGGATCAAATCTCAGGCGACCAAGGAAAAGGATCTGTAAGTGGTACACAATGGGTTTATTCGGTTAATGTTGCAGAATTCCGAAGCTTGGTAAAAACTCTTGTTGGTGGCGTCAAGACTATTACATGGGGATTTTTTAATTCAAAAGTATGTTTTTATAAATTTTACATATTATGTTATATATTAATGTCTTTATAATGTCTAAAAAAGTTTCAGATATCTGACACTTGCCATGTTAATCACGAAAAGCTTTTTGGCCCTGAAATCTTATGGTCTTATATTGACTTGGTTTATTACGCCATGGAAGCCTTAGATATTTATACAATCAACGTGAATCCAACTCAACAACGAACATCTGGATTGATATCAAGAAGTAAAGAGGAGAAAGAAGTATTAGAGCATTTTAGTGGAATTGTAAGTATTATTAATCTAGTTTTTACTTTTATCTCGTTTTTACCCTTTTTTTAATATTTAATCGCACAACACGCAGATCTACACGCACTCACACGATTAGAAACCGTTTTTTAATTAAACATTTTTTTAACCGGGAAATTTTATAACTAAAAAATTGCTTCTAAAAACACTAAACAAAAGGTGGTCAGCTGGCTATAACGACCTAACCAATTACGCTAATTTCGGATTTACAATTTACAATTACATAAATAATCAATAAATATGTGGTAAGAAATGCAAAGTTCATTTTTTTAATCGAGCGGGGATATTATATTATATAGGAATACATTTTTATAAATATCGATCCAAACAATTGAAATATGGATAGGATATTATATAAATATAATTTATACAGGGTTTGCATTTACTACTCCGTAGCAGCGAGATTCATAAAAATATTGCTATGCTATTGCTACCGCTCCCACTTTGACGAGAGCCGGAGCAAAGGCGTAGCAAATTAACGAATAAGTTTGTGCTCTGCTCTGCTCGCAGTTCTGTCGCTTGCTAAACTGTAGCAATAGCAATAGCAGAAAATGACCAGCTGGGCTCTGCGTAGCCGTAACCGTAGGAAAGAGTTAAGAGCGAGATGAGAGCAGAGGAATGGAATTTTGTCATAAAAAATATTTTTGTCACTTTTGAGTATTGATTCGTTGCGTAACCATGACACTGAACATTTTAAAATAATATGAAGAGATTGATTCGGAATTGAATCTATTTGATGAATTGAATTTATTTGAATTTATTTGAGGACGAAACTGAAGACGACTAAGTTATCCGGCTGAATGAGAAAAGTGTTTTCTTTTGATTGTTTCAGAATTAAATGTTAATATTTCATATTTCAAAGCTATTACCAGAACATTTTTCCTAAAACGCATTTCGGCAAAGCGACGCAAGAAAGAACAAAAACAAATGCACGCCAGAGCCATAGCACATGACGAAATTCCATTGCTCTGCTCTCATCTCGCTCTTAACTTTTTACTACGGCTACACAGAGCACAACTAGTCATTTTCTGCTATTCCTATTGCTACAGCTTAGCGAGCGACAGAACTGCGAGCAGAGCACAAACTTACTCGTTAATTTGCTACGGCTTTGCTACGGCTCTCGTTAAAGTGGGAGCGGTAGCAGTAGCAAAATAAAATACTACCGGAGTAGCATAGCTTTTCAAACGCTAAATTTATATAATATCACGTATTGATAGATTATTAATATAATATGATAGGGTATACAAACTTCGGCGTGCCAAAGATAGCTTCCTTCTGGCCGATTATAAAACGACCTTACGACCACAACTTAATTAATGCTAAAAATATAAAAACATTCGGTCTCCGAAATCAAAATTATTTATAAAAAAATTCACAATGTTCGTATATTTTTTTGTTTTATTTCAGTTTCTAATGATGCATTCCCAAAACTTCCAAGAAATATTTTCGACCACAATTGATTTCCTGGTTGAAAGGATTTATAAAAATCAGTCCCTACAAGTGATTGCTAATTCCTTTTTAGCTAATCCAACAACATCACCTCTTTTTGCAACAGTGTTAGTGGAATATCTATTGGAAAAAATGGAAGAAATGGGATCAAACCTGGAGCGCTCTAATTTGTATCTACGATTATTTAAGCTAGTTTTTGGAAGCGTCAGTCTCTTCCCCGTTGAAAATGAACAAATGTTACGGCCCCATCTTCATAAAATTGTTGTTCGTTCAATGGAACTAGCCTTGATTTCTGATGAGCCCTATAACTACTTCTTACTTCTTAGGGCATTATTCAGGTCAATTGGAGGAGGTAGCCATGACCTACTTTATCAAGAATTTTTGCCTCTTTTACCAAATCTTTTGGAAGGTCTTAATCGTTTGCAAAGTGGATTTCATAAACAACATATGCGAGATCTTTTTGTAGAACTGTGTCTAACTGTCCCAGTTCGTCTATCATCTTTATTACCATATCTGCCAATGTTAATGGATCCATTAGTTTCAGCATTGAACGGGTCTCCCACCTTGATTAGTCAGGTAAGTTCTACTTTAAGTAAAGGTTCTTTAGGGGGTATGTTAACTCACTGTACTTATATTTAGTATTTATGGTATTTTGAATTTATTTAAAGTTTCGTTGTCCACGTTCCTTTTAATTTATTCATTAATATTTTTAATTCGGGATATCTCTTAGTATTAATTTAAGTAAAAGTGCCTACTTAAGAGCACGTTTCGGCATTAGTTTAGTTAAATAACATAGGTTTACGTATATAAGGGCTTCATAGTTTAGAGCCAACCGAGTATTTATATAACAGGCAATTGAGGCTCCCTGGCCTCAAAAAGTATATATGTATATATTCTTGATAAGCATCACCAGCATCATCGTATTCTTTTTAGAAAATCGGATACTTAGGTTATAAAGTTTCGTTGTCCACGTTTCTTTTATTTTTACCCTCACCTTTTTGAAAATCAAAGCAAATATTCTTGTTCCATGCGATGGCCGCATTCAACTAGATTATAATGACATTTAAATTTTTGAAATCTGGCCACCCAATTCTCCAGAACCACGTTGACCAGTACCTTTTGCTTCAGTGTAGTAATTCAACCTGTATCTCGGCATTTTGAAATATTTCAACTTCGAAACAATTTGAAAAACTAAATCATACTTTTCTTTATAATTAGAAAAAATTTCTAAGTCTCAACCAATCTTTAGGTAAATAAAAAAAAATTAGCATGATTTAGTTACAAATCTGTATGATTCTTATAAATTTTGTCGAGCTGAACAAAAGTCTGTTACGCCATGAAAGTCAATGAGGTCAAAGGTAAACATAATGTCTGATCTTAATCATTTTGGGAATTCTCAGGAGACACAGATGTGTTTGTTTCAATTCCAAAGCGCAATCATGTGGTATGGTATTTATATATAGAAATTTAAAATTTTGACCTAAAAATAGATTTTTACAATAAATAGAGAATAAATAGGCAGAAGGAAGGATTAGGAACATAAGGGAATATATTTGAATCGAAAGCGTTCGCGCGCCATCGGTCAAGGATCAAAGATCACACTGAACCGAAGCGGTGTTGGCCACAGATAATATGGCAAATTCCTCGCCGGCGGCGGGCACAATATAGCTCGCCCGAGCGCTGTATAAGGAGTGCCACAGGCCTTTGGCAGATGACTTACGAGTCCAACAAAAAGGACACTTCGAACTGGGACGACATACGGGTCTATCAACAACTCTTCTCTCTGGGACGACTTACGAGTTCAACAACAACACTTTTCTCCGGGACCGCAAACGAGTTAAACAAGAACTCCCTCCGACAACTTACGAGTCAAATAACAACAATTTTTTCTCGGGGCGACTTACGAGTCCAACAGTAGCCTCTGACTTTCGAGTCCAGGCACAGCGATTTATCCTAGCTGCAGCCAAGATCGAGACCACACCGGGGCTATTCAACCTAACACATAACCTAACATAAATATTATATTAAAAAGTTTACATCTGCGTCTTTTACGTTTACAATTTTGTATTATTTTTTACACTTACCGATCGTTTCATTGAAAGCTTTAATATAATACTGATGATTATTCTTATTATTATTCGCATAAAGGTTAGGTTAGGTTTATCCTGACGGCCCTCGTGGGCCAACCATAAGCCCATACTTGTGCAGATGATTCATATATGGACCTAGAGAATATTAACGCGGTTTTCGTAGTCCTTAATGATCGAGGTGTTTTTAGCAAGGTCAAGTAGTTCGAATGGCTTTCTTTTGGAGGCATCTTCAAGTGATGCCAGAGCCGGAGCGCCTTAGTGTTCTATTTTCGATTTTATTAGGACCGGACATTTGCAAATGAGATGCTCCAGGGTTTCGGTTGCCTCGGATTCACAATTCCGGCAGTTGGCGTTGTCGATGATGCCCAGCTTGACATGTGAAAGTTCCCACTAACAGTCTTCAGTCTTTCCGTGAAAGGTGGAGCACGTAGTGACTGAGTTTTGTTATCTTTGGTGTTTTCCCTTCGAATCTCTTGATTCGGTCGTCAACCATCAGAATCCATAGCAGGGGCGATAGGACCCCACCTCGCGGAGTGTCTCTGTGCACTCTTCTCACCATTAAGGTGGTGCCCCAATCGGATAGTTCCGGCCCGGGACTTAGAAGATCTTATCCACAAGTCGATGGTGAAGGGCGTGTTGGTCGCTTCTAGACGACCCATTACTGCGTCTGTATGTCAAAAAACACTCCGAGAGCATATTCCTTACAGTGCCGTCTCTACCAATTTCCCCTTTGTGTAGGCGTGCTGGTTGGTCGACAGAAGTCTTCCGACATCGTTTTTGATGCATAGGCCCAGCGAGTTTTCTAGCGTCTCATAAAATAGAAGAAATGAGGGAGGCTTATTGGTCTGTAAATGGTGGGGCTCACATGGCTACACTTTCCTGCTTTAGCAGGAAGACAATCCGAAAGGATCCATTGGATAGGGATATAGCCCTTGCTTAGGCAAGCGTAGAGCCATGGGGTGATCACTTCTTTGGCCACCTGTAGCTTGGCTGGAAATATTAAATCTAGTCCCGGTGCTTTAATCCCTGTAAAGGAGTCTATGGTCCATTGGATTCTTCTAGGGGATATTCGATATTTTGGGAGATGATCTTCTCCAGTAGCCAGGTCCTGGTGCTTATAGGCATCGGACACCTCAGTGCATCCTGGGAAATGTGTATGCATTAGTAATGTTAGGGCCTCTTCGCTGCCCTCAGTCTACTGTCCGTCGGCGCGTTTTATCTGACTCTGTATGGTTGGCTGCTTCGATGGCAGTTCCCGGAGTCTAGCTGTTTTTGATGGAGTCTCTATATTGGATCAGAAGTTTGTCCACGAACTTCTCTGTGCCATGCGTTTTTTTTTTTTTTTTCGTTGTCCCTGAGTAGGACTTTGTATTCCTCATTGATAATACCATCTTTCGCCAGCTTGACGATTTTGAACAATTTCTTGAGTTTTTATTGCGTCGGAGTGAAAGTTCCCAGTTCCACGAGGGTGGGTTGGTTCTTTTCCTCGATTCCGATTTTGGGCATGAAGCGTGGAACGGGTCTAGTAATTCTTTGGAAAGTGTCTCTAGGGACTTTTCTATGCTTTCCACGGATTTTACCGTGCCAGGATAAGTCGAGAGCCTTGTCGTGATGGTCTTCTTAAACTTTCCTCAGTTAGTATTCCGGGAGTTCATAAAAACTACTAGATTCGGAGAGTGTTCGAATTCGTATTGCAACTGTTTGTACTTATGATCTGAAAAGGATGGTCTCTCAAATACCGTCCATACCATTACGAGTAACAGATCTAGCCCGTTTGGGGAAGTGGGACCTACGAAAGTGTGTTCCTCCACCACGTTTGCTATATATAAGTTAGTAGAAAGTATAAAGTTGGTAGAAAGTATAAAGTTTGCAGAAAGTATAAGGCAAAGAAGCTGGATATTGCATTACCAAAGTCGGGTCATCAGAGCTGTAATAAGACATTACGTAGGTGTGTAGACCCTTCCGTACAAGTACGGCGGTTCTCTTCCTGCTTAACTAAAGTGAATAGAACACGTTGTGGTTAGAGGACTTTTGTCCGACAACGCCATTTCCCGAAGCAATCCATAACTCTTGGGCCAAAACTATGTCAACGGACCCTTGCTTGGGAGTTCTGCCGACGCGATCTTGCTTTATGAAGGTTGCGCTGAAGCACCGCCAGCATCATGGGTACCTTGCTCCCCTTCACCTGGTCGTCTTGGATCACAATGGGGAAGAGTACTTTTTCCTTCGGTATGGATGGAAAGAATTCCCTGCCCTATCCACCACGCTTCCATCTGGCTGGCCGCTTGCGTCAGCCACTTCCGAGTCAGTTCGTGCATCCATCATCCATCAGTGTAAGCAGCGATTCGGCGAGCCTCGCGTGTTCCATCGCGTCTCTGTCATCATGCCGTTTTCGTCTTCCCGGTCAATGAGTGTCACAATCAGATATCGTTTTAATACCTCACTGACATTCACCTACTTTTTGAGTGGCTTCTTCGCTTCTCAACGAAGCGATGCCTTTTGCTGGCAAGCATTTCCCCCATTTCTCCAAAGTTTGGCGTAGTGTTTTTATACCCTTGCAGGGTATTATAATTTCAGTCAGAAGTTTGCAACGCAGTGAAAAAGGCATTTCCGACCCTATAAAGTATATATATTATTGATCAGCATCAACAGCCGAGTCGATCTAGCCATGTTCATATTATAGCTGCCATATAAACAATCCGAAAATTTGTTGAAAAAAAATTATACCTTCACTGTATTTTAACATATCTTAATCAACACTCAGCTATAAGCTTTACATATTATTTCAGAACTTTGGATTTAATTTTACAAAAATCAACACACTATATCATATAGCTGCTATAGGAACGGCCAAGAAATTTGTAGAAAAAAATATAACATGGCCTGCTTCAACATAACTTCTTCTTCTTTGAGATACAAGCTTTCAATATTATTTCAGAATTTTGTTTAAAATTTGTTTTAAATTACGGAAGACTATATCATATAGCTGCCATACTAACATAGGTAATATAGGAAAATGTAGATGAATATTATATTTTACTTTACATATACAAAATGTAAAACTGTAAAAATAAAATGAATATGAGAGTAATTCAGTTTTTATTATATAGGGATAGTTTATAAGTGATAAAATTCAAATCTGCAACGACGTGACGAAGTTAGCTTCCTTTCTTGTTTAGCTTAACTTCTTTAAGTAAATAAAATTAAAATTAATAGTAATACTGAATCGAAGCATTATACGTTTCAGCAAATTATCCGTTTCATTGAAGTGCTCTTTGGTAAACCACATTTCTTGTTTTTTGGTCGGACGTTAAAGCGGATGGTTTTCCAACTCGTGAACTTGCACAAACTGCCCATGTGAAAACCAACGATCTTATAAATTTATCCCGCAAACACTAAGCGATTGGCCTTGCGACTTGTTAACTGGAAATTGCAATCGTTTGATGTCAAAGAAAAGATCAGTCGGACACATTGGAATTCTAGAAATACATGTATTTTCACCTCAATCAAATTTGGCATAAGTCTTTTTACCGAAAGTCGATACAAAGTCGCGGTGGATTCAAATTACCCAACTTCATAATAACTGTACCAACTTTGAGTTACAAGTTATGTGGTGAAAATCCTGGTAACTCCAGAGAGTTCAAAAATCTTGTTGGATAATTTACTACATCATCGGGATTTGTTATAGAAGCAACGGATATGTATGTCACCAAATCGCCAGCAATTTTTTATTGTGTGGTGAAATTCAGTACGTATGACCAAGCATAATTCTGATAATTCCCACTAATTTTTGGAAAAAATGTTCAATAAGAGCTAATTGAGAGTTTACAAATCGGCAAAAGTCGTTGGTAAGAGTAATTAATCCATATGTCGCATTAACTGGGACTTTTCCATTTCCAACAGCTAACATTTGTTTGGAAAATTGAACAGCAGCACTTTGATCATTTTTAAGTTGAACTCTCATATTAGTGTTTAGCGATAATGCTTTTACATTATTCAATTTTTTTTTTTTGTTGCTTTGCTTTTTTGAATCTTCGTATGAGACTAACAATAAGTGTGTCAAATCGTATACTATAACCTAACTATCAGTCATGTAGACGGAACAATAAAAGTGGCCCTTACAAATTATGACTGGGTTAGAAGGTTGCTACGTTGTAGGCGGGTTCTTCTGAAAACCCGAGTCAAGGCCCTTTCGAGTGGATTTGGGTGGGCTGAGAGTTTTTCCTTGTACGACGCATTTTGCTTCTCTATTTCATCTTTTTCTGCAAAAATGCCAAGATCCCTGTGAATGTTTTGGTTCCGAATATACCATGGTGCCCCAGTGATAGTTCGCAGGATTTTTGATTGGTGTCTATGTTGGTTTTGCTCGCGTTCCCCCAAAGCTGGGAGCCATACTTTAAGATTGGCTTAAGAGTGGAGTTGTGGAGCAGGACCTTGTAGTCGGGCGATCAAGCGTTTATAATCCTGTGGAGGCTGCTGGCTTTTAGTTTTAGGTGTAGTTTCTTGCATTCATATGTCTTCGCCATGTTAGACGTCTGTCGAGGTGGACGCCGGATACGTTACTTCGTTGGCTTGGGGGATCAAGTAGAGCGGTGGGCATGTTTATTTGCTAAGAGTAACGTCTATGGCTGTGCGAATCTCTGATGTTATTCAGTTAACTTGCTCAATTTTTTTTTCTCTGAAGCCAAATTGATGGGTTGGGATAATGTTGTGAGGCACGATAATAAGCTTATTGGTCTGTAAGAGGACGGAATCGTATGATCTTTTCCCGGCTTCGGTATCATTATGATAATAGACTTTTTCCAATTTTTTGGAAAGTAGCCAAGACATTTGATCCCATAGAAGAGTTCGGAAGTTCAGTTATACTTTTTGGCATTATTTGCTCACCGCCGGGAGCCTTCTTTGGTTTTAGCTCCCGTATGACTTTAGTGATCTCGTTCAGTCGAAACGCTGTTATTGCAGATTCACTTTCAGGGTGGATTTGCGATAGAAGAAAAGGATTTGCAGCAGGGTTCGGCTGGATGACGCATCTGAGATGTGAGGCAAATGTATGTCGCTGCGTGCCTAGCAGCCTGAAGAATGTCTTATCGAAAAGACGGCTTCCACCGGAGAGCTTAGATTTGGCTGAGCCCTCCACAAAGGATGCGTTGTACTAGTTTGGGAGAGATTCTTATCGGCTATGAAACGGTCTCCAAGTGAGTTATATATTCCATGAATTGACCTTCAGAGATTGTATTGCGAGGTGGGCAATAGACAGCGGCGATGCAAAGATTGTCGTTTCCTGACTGCACTTTTATTGACGTGGCTTACAAGTAATTTGTTGCAAACCTTTGATGAAAATGGTGTTTGATGCGTTCTCTAATTAAGATGCCGGTGCTGCCGTGGGCTTTACCATCGGGATGATCTGTGCAGTAGAAGGTATAACCCCGTATGTGGAAGTTATACCTGCACCTTTTGTGAGGTTGTGAAATTGAATTGAATTGAAATTGTGTTATTTCACGTTTATGCCGTGAAATGCTGTTGGCATTCCACATGGATATGCGTAGATTGGGCATTGATTATTTGAACTGTTACGACACAAGCAGCTGAATCACCATATTCTGGTTCTGAACCAGAGCTTGCATGGTCGTTTTCAAAAAGGACATGTGCTCCTACATTTTTTCTTTGTACGTGGGTCTTCTTTGTTATCAGGGTAGTGTGCGGAATTGTGGAAGTCTCCGCAGACTACGCAGACTGACCGAAGTGTGCAGTATGCCCTGGTGTGTCCATTCTCCTGACAATTTGTGCATTGTACTGGACCGTTGCGTTTGTGGGGCTCTTCCACAGTGATCCTCCCATGCAATAATAAATAAAATAAAAATTTGCATCCCCGACCAGCGCAACAATATTGTTGGCCAGGGCGTTTGAAGTTTTTCCCTAATATAAATTGGTGGGGGCTTTGGTTTCTTCTGGGTCACCTGCTCCAGCTCGGCTTGGCTCTTAGCATCTGCTAAGAGGGAAAATCTGTTGGTGTTGTTGAAACTCCTTGCTTGTTTGTTGATTTGGAAGATACGGTTGATCTTTGGTTTCTTACCAACCGTGTTTTGCGGACTAAGCTTACGCTTAATCTGGATGTAGCGATCCATACCGGTCTGTATGGCCGGAACCGCTTGTTGCTTATCGAAGCTTACGGTTTTTTTTATTGCCCTTGCAGTTGGCGATGGAGCCGTTGACAGCGATTTCGCAATATTGGTCGTTGTTTTAGTTGTTGCCATTTCGTTTGCTGAGGTAGCAGCACTGCGTGTTGCTGGTGCGTCTTCCATAGAAGCCGGTGGTGGTGGGGTCTGGCTCCAAGATGTAGTGATAGAGAGCGCGCTCTCGTGTTTTCGACGGCCAGTAAGGCCGGGTTGCTCTTTGTATACGTTTTTTCTACTTCGGTATGGCGTATTGAGAAATACGAATAACAACCGTTTCTTTGGATAACGGAGCTTCTACGCTCTTTATTTTGATCGTCGCTCATTTAATAAAAGACCTTAACTCGGAGCTCTTTAAAAAAAACGTCCATCCTCGTCGTAGACCAAGAATGGAATAATTTATTCCATAGATTAAAAATTATGTCACATCTTGATTGAATAGTGGTCAAAATCAATGAAATGACAAATGTTTTCCCTGTTCCTCCAGGAGCGCCCAGGAAGAATAGACCACCAGTATTATTTTCCACCGCTCGCATTAATGTTTCGTATACTTGTTTTTGCTGTTCATTTAGCAACGGCATTTTCATTTTATAACGAATTCCTGCAATGTGTCAACATTGTATTTCAGTTCTTGATTTGATTTTTGGTTGAATGCATCGTGCATCGATTGATTTAGTGCAATCATTCCTACTTCAATCAGTAGCTTGTTTGCAAAAGTCAAGTATTGATCCATAATCAGAATCAATCCTTCACTGTAGATTTTATCGAATATTTGGATGTAAGGATTATTCGTTTGAATGCGCAACCGATGCAAGATATCTTTACACATCTCGTCTATAAAGTTGTTTCACAACTGAATTGGATGTGAAGAAAACCATGTGATGATAATTGCGAAAAGCGTTCGTATTTGGTACGCATTTGATGAAACAACAGAGTCCGCAAGTGTAAAATCCCAATGAGAATAGGTCTCCAGAAAATCAAATAGTTGACATGCTTCTTGATATGTTATGCATTGGTGGCACATTCACAGTTTTCAAATGAGCAAATGATTTTAGTCTACGTACATTTACCAGTGGAAAACACCTGTGGCCAATCTGGAACTGGGGTTCTCTGTTTGGAATTTCTTTGTTGATTGATTCCAAGTGTAATACTTGGGCTTCACACATTGCAAAAAAGCTAGTCAATGTTTCCGATGGTGGTCTTTGCTATAAACCACATGGAGCCCGAGACCTTCAAAACCGTGGAACTCGGTTCGTACGTTCTGAAATTCTAGCGTCAGGAAGGAAACCCCGATTTTTTTTATATACACTTCTGCCCACAATTATACGACACCCCGAAAATTTCAGTTTCAACCCGCGTAAGAAAATGTGGAAACCTAATAATAAAAAAAAAATTAAGTATGCATATAGGCCCTTTGAACCCATCCTAACTCAAAAAGTTTTTCAGGCATTAAATTCGCTACATTTTAAAGTCAATTGTGGACTAAAAGCCTAAATTCACTTTTGAGACTTTCGGCACTCTGAAAATTGCTGTTATTGATGTTAACTAGCTCAAATGTGCTCAATTTAGGTCAGGAAAGCATACCTGCCGCCTCTGAAGAAGCGTTTAGAGAATATATGTGAATCCGTATTCAAATCTGTCCAATAGTGCCGAAAAACCGTCTGAGCCGTCAAGATAAATTTTTTTTACAATAAAAAAAAGTATCTTTAGGAAAAATATTAAAAATATGTGTATTATCAAAATAAAGTAAGAAAATAATTTCCAAGCCCAATTTTTTACCAAGTTTTTTTTTTTCTAAAAATTGAAGTCATGCTGTTTTGTGGCGTGGTTTTAAGAATGCAGCCTTCATTAAGGCCACTCTAACAATGTACTTCGAAGATTGCATCGCCAAAAAAACGACATTCGTGCCACAAGCTTACTGCAACTTGCGGCAAGTATGGACAACGAATCAAACAAATTTGTAATTAAAAATATTATGTGACAGTTATCATGATCAAACAATTTGGACATCTTCTAGAGCTTTAGTTCACATCATATTAACACAAATTGTTAAAAAATTTGGTGATTATACAAAGTTTTTAAAAAATTTTCCGCGATATATCGATTATTTTAAGCCAGTAACATTTTTTAAGGCTTTTATTCTTCCATTTTCCTTGTTGGATTGGAACAATGTACCATCACCCCCAATTCGATTGACTTTCAAAATGAACTTTACCACAGGAAGTGCTAAACTCCCCCTTATGGAGGTATACTCACACCTTTCCATATTAATAGACGGTCTTGTCTACATTTTTTTTTCCCGTGAACAAGCTTCGTGAAATTCGTTACAAAGTTCTCTTCGTGTCCGCGTGTTCTGATATATCTCTGGAATTTAAGTACATAAACTTATTTGGATCCATGCAATGAATTTTTTTTATATTTTTACAAGTTCAACCGCAGGATAAGATCACCTGATAATAGATAATGTTCCCCGAGGAATCGGGACAAATTCCATTTCCAACAAATATAAACTAACTTAAAATATATTGAATACTTATGAATATAAATCGGCGATCATTTTTTTGTTTTAATTTTAATAGTTGCGCGGAAAAGATCGACAGCTTCCAATATGATTAGTTTGCAAGTTATTCGTCTTTTCGACAGAAAATTTTTCATTAAAAAGAATGAAGAAAATGAATGAAGAACATAAAGATCAAACTGTATAATTACTTCTAATGGCTGTTATCGCCATGATAAGAAAACGCTTCAAATCTTGGTTCTCTTTAGGAAACCAAAAAATTGTCAGACCACAAACATCGGAATAAACTAAATTATTACCTCTGCATTAGTTACAATTTTTTTTACAAAATATATTCAAAGAGTAAAGTATTTTTAGTTTTTGAATTTACACATCCTAATAAAAAAAAAAACGAACTAACTTTTTCACGCCGAATTTTTTATACCCCTGCAGATTGGAATTTCATAATATGAAATATTAATTCATATGTAATTTAATATTTATATAATTTTTTTATTTTTATATATATATATATACATATTTTGCATTAACAATTTTACGTTTTGCTCTACATTTTCCGATCATATCTATGGCGGTAATATGATATCCATCGTCCGACTTTCATAAATTAAATCAAAATGTTTGAAATAGTACAACATGTATGTAGAGTATTAAAATTAAATTAAATTGTTTTTCTTAAAATTTCCCGATCGTTCCTATGATATGATTTAGTAGTCTGATTTCAACAAATATTCTTATTCAAATATTCTTGATCAGCATCAACAGCCGAGTCGATCTAGCCATGTCTGTCTGTCCGTCCGTCTGTCCGTCTGTCCGTCCGTCTGTCCGATTATACACGAACTAGTCCCTCAGTTTTGAAGCTATCTGAATGAAAGTTTGCAGGTAGTCTTCTATATACTCTTACTCGTACATAAATCGGAACGGGCCAGATCGGACGACTATATCATATAGCTGCCATACAAACGGAGATGACTCCTTCACTGCGTTGCAAACTTCTGACTGAAATTATAATACCCTGCAAGGGTATAAAAATGATAACTTCTTCAGATTTCAACATAACTTTTTCTACTTTGAGATACAAGCATTTTACATTATTTCAGAATTTTGTTGTAAATTTTATTAAAATCGGAACACTATACATACAAACGATCGGTAAATTACATTTTACTTTACATGTAAAGAATGTAAAAAATTGTCAAACTGTAAAACTACAATGAATACGAAAGTAATTCACATTTTATTATATTGATACAATGACATCACATTATATAATTATTACAATCGGAATCTGCAAGGGTATACAAACTTCGCCGTGCCGAAGTTAGCTTCCTTTCTTGTTGAAAAATAATGTCGATCTTTTTTATGGCAGCCGATCCAGCCCGTTCCGACTTGTATATAGAAGTTTCAATTAGATAGCTTTAAAACTAAGAGAATAGTTTGCGTAGAAACGGTCAGACGGACATGACTATATCAACTCGGCTTTTGCTGACCAATAACTCGGAAACTGCGTTATAATACCCTACAAGGATATAAATAAATTGCATCTCATTTATTCAGTCGCGACAGTATTTTTTGTAATAATTTGTCAGTCGCAGCAACATAACTCGGTAAATACATACTTACAAAATTTAACAGCGAGCACTGTGATAAAGATTAACCCAGATAATATCAACACAATTTTACTGGATTATTTTGTTATAATTTTAAACATTTACCACTATATCATATAGCTGCCATTAAAAATATCAGGGAATTTTTAGAAAACAAATTATAACTTTGTCAGTTTTCAACCTATTTTTATACCCTTGCAGGGTATTATAATTTCAGTCAGAAGTTTGCAACGCAGTGAAGGAGTCATCTCCGACCCTATAAAGTATATATATTCTTGATCAGCATCAACAGCCGAGTCGATCTAGCCATGTCTGTCTGTCCGTCCGTCTGTCCGTCTGTCCGTCCGCCTGTCCGATTATACACGAACTAGTCCCTCAGTTTTAAAGCTATCTGAATGAAACTTTGCAGATAGTCTTCTATATACTCTCACTCGTACATAAGTCGGAACGAGCCGGATCGGATGACTATATCATATAGCTGCCATACAAACGATACGTAAATTTGTTGAAAAAAAATTATAACTTCACTGTTTTTTAACATATCTTGATTAACTCTCGGTTATGAGCTTTATATATTATTTCAGATTTTCAGATTAAATTTTATAAAACTCGGACTACATTATCATATAGCTGCCATAGGAACTGTCGGGAAATTAAAAAAAAAAAAATTATAATTTTGTCAGTTTTCAACATAATTTCTTCTACTTGAAGATACAAGTACTTTATATTTTTTCAGAATTTTGTTGTAAATTTCATAAAAATCGGACTACTATATCATATAGCTGCCATACAAACGATCGGTAAATGTGGAGGTAAATTACATTAACTTTACATGTAAAAATTTAAGAATATGTAAAAAAATGTAAAACTGTATGAATATGGAAGTAGTTCATATTATATTATATTAGGATAGATTATAATTTATACAATTGGAATCTGCAAGGGTATACCAACTTCGGCGTGCCGAAGTTAGCTTCCTTTCTTGTTTTATCTACTTTAAGATAAAGGCATTTTATATTATTTTAGAAATTCGTTTTTAATTTCTTAAAAATCTGACGACTTTATCATATAGGTGCTATAGGATCGATCGATAAATCTGAAGAAAAATGTAAAATGTAAGAACTGTAAAACTGTACAAATAATTTGAATATGAAATTAATTCGATTATATATATGTATATGCTTAGCGCTGGTGATAGTGTAAGTGAGTTAGTAAATGCTTCCTTAAGCCATCGGATATGCAAAAAATGCCGACGCTGCGCTTATTTTAGTCCCAGACATATTTGTGGATTAAGGGATATTTTATTAAATTTCTCTTTGATCCCTTTTGTTCGTGAAAAATTTCAGCTGGCCGCTGCGTTTGTTTTGCTAGAGTTGTTTCTTTAGAACCCGATCAAATTTTGGCCCGCTTTAGTTTCCAATTTAAGGACGTTAATGGGCATTGTATTCATTGTATAAAATCAAAGGTGCAAGCAATTCTTGGCCGTAAAAAGTTATTTTTAAATATTCAAAATCACAATCATCTGTTAAACAAGGCAGTGCTGGAAATGTTCGACAAGAAGTTTTGAAAACTCATGCAGATATCAGCTGATTAATTTTTTGCAACGTCTTGGTTTTTCTTTTCTCCATAAAGGAGATGAAAATGTCATCCTGCTTTTGATTTTTATGCACCCTCCTTATAAAAAGTGCTAATTAAATGAATTGGTAAACTTTTATTTTTTTGTACTTACACTGTTTAAATTTAACTTGTGAAAAAATAGGCAAATTTTATCTTTTTTTTGGGTCGCTGATAACCATTATAAAGTCCCTCTCAGTTTCGACTTTTCCGCTCGGCAACTAGAACAGGGGCGGCGGACTTCCAATGTTTTGCGGAAGGTTAAAGTCTAACCGATTCTGAGGGTCAACCAGTGTATTTTATAATAATTAATTTCTGATCTTGCGGATCTGAAACCGCCAGCCCAATCGCAGTCGGAAAGTTTCCGATCGGTTTTGCTCGGAAGTTAACAGAGACCAAAAAGAGGAAAATACTAATCAGTGGAAAATTTTCAGAAGTGAAAACTAGAACAGGTCTTGGAAATCCGAATCCGATAAATATTGCGGAGGTGAAAACTGGAACAGGCCTGTGATTGTAGATGAGATATCACGGAAAACCTAAAAGGTTTTCTTAATAAATGCTGTTTTTTAACCCACCTTTTAACTATATAACTAAAATATTTCTCTAGATTTTTGGTATTAATTTAATAAAGATATGTCTACAGGAAATATTTATGGACGCTCGCTTCATTCAAGCTCGATCACCATACAACGGTTTCCGATTTTTTTTTTCTTTTGGAAACGCGTAGAAAAAAATGTATTTTTTGCACTAAAAATCTTACTTCAAAAATATGTAAATCGGTTTAACAAATAAAATGGGCAAAAGATAATCGTAAGGGGGAGGAAAAAAGGTTTAAGAATACGTGTGCAAAATTTTAAAACGATCAGTCCTTCAGTTTTCCACTTTTTTGATATCGATTTTTTTTTAATAAAATTTCGGGAAAACGCTTTTAAAGTTTGACAAGCAAAGGCGCGCGTCTAAGAGTTCGGGACGTTAAAAAAATCATACCTTCGTTAATTTTCGCAGAATGACTTAAAATTGCAAAATTCAAAATATATTTTTTTTAACCGCACAAGATATAGGGCACCTACGTTGTATAAGGTAGATAAACGGTTTTTTTTTTCTTATGACCTTTATAAAATAACTGTTCAAGAAAAGTGTGTGTAACAGATCTTTAGGACTGTGCGTAGTTCTACGTCGATCAAATGCCTCAATGTAAACACCTCATTTTTGTTTTGCGCTTTAGTGTGACCATTTTGTATGATGTTGTCGAAAAGCCAGATTTTACGAAAAAGAACATAAAAATCGGTCGACTACATCGCATAGCTGCCATAGATGTAGAGAAAAATGTAAACCTCAAATGTAAAAATAGGTTTAAAAAAATGTAAAACTAAAAATAATTTGAATATAAAAGTATTTCATATTATGTTAGATATTAATAAATTATGAATGATCCAATGGCAATCTGCAATGCTATATAAACTTCGGCGTGCCGAAGTTTAGCTTCCTTTTTTTTTGTTTACCCAAGCTGTTTTGGTTTATTGCGTTGCATTTTCGCAGCGTGACGCACACGATGAATGTTGACTTTGGTTCATAAAATATCAAATAAGGTCGTAGTTATAAGGTAGTCGCCGGATTTCACCAGCTTCAGAAGTTATAGACTACTTTAGCCAGAACAATAATGGACACCTGGCTGGCAGGCAGCAATTTACCTGTGCAAGCACAAACCAAACTGATATTCTTTTTAAGTTTATGAATGTAATGCCAAACCCTGGACGATAGGTAAAAAAAAAACTAAATAAGTCACCAAATTTTGAGGCTGTTATTTCATAATAAAATAACTTGCCAAACATAAAAACGGAAAATGGGAATAAGTTTTCTTATTATACTTTTGCAGTGTATTATATTTTAAGTCGGAAGTTTGTAACGCAGTGAACAAAGCATGTCCGACCCTATAAAGTATATATATTCTTGATCAGCATCAACAGCCGAGTCGATCTAGCCATGTCCGTTTCTACGCAAACTAGTCCCTTAGTTTTAAAGTATTTCAATAAAACTTTGCAGGTAGTCTTCTTTATACTCTCACTCGTATATAAGTCGGAACTAGCCGGATTGGTCAACTATATCATATACACTACTGGTCAAAGAAATAAGTACACAACACATGAGGCTTGTTTCAAGCCTCGTAAAACTTTTTTTTAATAAACTTAATGGAAAAATTCAATTTATTTTAGCTTTCGGGCTTATCCTAGATAATAAAAATATATATCACAAGTATTCTTCATTTCAAATTTAAAGACAGTGACCGATTTTATCTAAAAACCCAAAATTTGGTTGGCCAAAATAATAAGTACACCAATTCTTCTAAGCCTAGAATTCGAAACGTAGCAAATATTTTGCAGTTTTTTCTTCTTATTAGTAAACTTATACTAGTAGTCGGTATAACCATCCTTTTTTGTACTGCTTTCGCTATTATTTTAGGCATACTAGCAACAAGTTTTTGGCAAGTTTCTACTGAATTCTCAGACCAGATTCTTTCAACAAATCTCCATAAATCGTCACAATTAAAATTTTTTTTGGTTTTAATATGACGTTTCAAGTCTCCTCGCCAAGTTTCGATTGGGTTTAAGTCTGGAGACTGACTTGGCCGCCTCATATCGGTTACTTTGTTGTCTTTAAACCAGTCCTTGTCGAGCTTTGAGGTGTACTTTGAATTGTTATCCTGTAAAAAACCCGTCAGAAAGGCAAGTTTTCCTTAGCTTAAGGTTGCATGGTGTCAGTGAGAATAGATTTATAATCGAATTATCGGATGTATCTGCCCAATGCCACTTCAAGGAGAGTAGCTTTAGACCGCCTCCGTGCTTAACTGCAATATTAATGTACCGGGAGTCGAATTCTTTGTCATTGGCTTGTCATACGTAACGTCCCTAATTGTTTTTAAAACGATTTATTATTGTTTCATCACTCCAAAGTATATTTTTTGACCTTTCAGGTCCAGAGCAGGCCAAATTATTTTAACCAAACTTTTGCCACATGTGAAATTTTTTTCCTCGGTGTAATGGAACCTTTCGGGTCTTACGTCCTGGTAGTCCTGCCTCTAGCAGTCTACGGCGAACCATTCGGGAAGAAACTTCATAGTCTATTTCGGCGGAAATGGTATTGAATGACATGAACAGGTCCTTTTTTGGCAAGAGTACCGATCGGAATGTCCGTTGCTTTGGAAGATTTCTTCTTTCTTTCCAATTTTTGTATAGCCAATTTTAAATTTAAAGCATTTTTTTGACAAGTTATAGAGAGCGTACGAGGCTTATTGCAATTTCGCGAAGACTTTTTCTTTTCTTTTGCAGAATTTTTACCAGCTTTCTTTCTTCGGGAGTACAATACGGTTAACGGCCAATCTACATATGTTTTTATACCCTTGCAGGGTATTATAATTTCAGTCAGAAGTTTGCAACGCAGTGAAGGAGTCATCTCCGACCCTATAAAGTATATATATTCTTGATCAGCATCAACAGCCGAGTCGATCTAGCCATGTCCGTCTGTCCGTCTGTCCG
>VNJS01011084.1:0-10063 GCA_008042575.1 Drosophila watanabei | reverse complement strand
CTATTCTATACATACAGTGTTTGTAACTCTTATATTATTATGCTTATTATTCTGAATTTTGAGCTTATATAATATAACTATTTTATATGTTTTCCTCAAAAATGATCAACTTATAAAAATATTAAGGCTTCATTATTTTGTTCATTAACTTTTTTTTTTGTTTTTTTTTTTTTTTTTAAGGTTTAGAATTTAAATGGTCTGAGTTTCCTGTTTCTTTATTCTTTTGACCGAAAAAAGTTTCTCTTTCTTTCAACGCCCATTCGAAGGCCTCTCGGAGATTGGTCGGTTTCATGGATCTTATTGTAGCTCCTAATGGGCCTCTAATGCCTGCTAAAAATGAGTTGAGACATATGTCAGCAAACAATGTTTTTTTTGTCTTAACCACAATCTGCTCCGATTTTGTGGTTTCCGCTATTCTAAATAATGCTAATTTAATCTCACAGACTTTGTTATATAGTTGACGTAAGGAAAGACCCTCCTGCACAGTATTGTGGAGCTCGAACATTAGAGTGGGTTCATCTCTCTTGTCCGCGCAATGCAAGATGAGGGCGTCTTAATTTCTTTCCAATCAAGACTGGCTCCTGCTTCGATGATGCCTTCGCTGGCCTTTCCTTCGATTTTATTTCGAATCGATCTTAGAAGCAGCTGACCATATGGCGTTTTACTAGTGCCGCTAATCAGTGCTAGAATTTCCTCCACATTGGTTATAAATTCATGTAAAGTTTTTGGATTACCGTCGTATACAGGTAAAAAACGAATTGCGTCAGGTATTTTCAGTGTTGATAGGATATCAAGTGGATTAGCATTTTGCTCTCCTTGATTCGAAGGGACGTATTCTGATGAAGAAGTAGTGGATGATTGATCGTCTTGTCTTGTTACCATGGCCTCTGTATTCTCGGATACGATGATGTTGATTCCAGTTTGACTCCTGGTATTTGGAGTATGGTTTTTTGCTCCTCTCATGGTAGCTCCTATCTGTTAATATAAAATATGTATTTTATATTTCAGTTTTACGTGTAACAAACCAAATACGTATATTAATATATTGTTGCATTTGGTACTTAGGTTGCACCTAAATATATACTAATATCATTCGAACATGTATCAACTGCACGTTAAAAGGTTTGAAAACGTATATTTGCCCCTAGTCTGTGAGTCGCACTGAAACACAGAGCTAACTGCAACTATCTCAAACATCCTCACGACACGTTTGATTGGCTTGAGCACATATTGTTGATCTTAGTCTGTGAGTCGCACTGAAACACGAAACTAACTGCAACTGTCTCAAACATCTTCCACGACACGTTCGATCGGCTTGACTACATATTGTTGCTCTTAGTCTGTGAGTCGCACTGAAACACAGAACTAACTGCAACTGTCTCAAACATCTTTGACGACACGTTCGATCGGTTTGAGCACATATTGTTGTTTTACGCGTCTCTATGCATTGATTTTTGTTGTATACATACGTGTACACACAACTGTACTCAGGCAAAAAAAAAAATGTTTCGACGACTGTTCGTACTGAATCGAACGATCCCGTTATCTGTGTGTGCTTCACGCATTGTACAATAAGCAAATCATTTACTTTGCTTCACTGATATATTTATGGAATAAATGGAATATTCTTTCCATTTATTTTATTAAATTTCACCATTATGCTGTGTGTTTTCACTCGGAATCAAATACATACATGCATACATACATTTTATAATGTTATGTCCGGCTTAATATGGAATAATAGGTAAGAGTACGGCTGCGCCAGTTACCAATATGTTGATAACAATATTGGTGTAGATATCTCCTAGGGTTAGTTATTCAATAAATACACTTTTATTATTTATTCTTTTTTTCGATGTTCACACTCGACTGACTCGGCCGAGCAGAATCGCCACTTCGCGATTCTGTCTTCTCTTGTCTGTTTATAACGGTAGTTCCCGATTGTGTCCAGTTGGATCGTGCCTCTTCGAGTTCGTCGCAGACTCTCCATCTCTACGAATAGGGTAGAGAGGGTAACTCGCGCGCTGGCTCTTAAGCCTTCTCATTTTTAGAAGACGGATTGAACCTGAACGGACTCTCAAACCTTCTCATTGTTGAAAGTGCTGAACGGACTCTCAAGCCTTCCCAACTTTGATAGACCTGAACGGACTTTAAAACCTTCTCATCCTTAGAAGACCTGTACGGACTCTCAAACATTTTCATCTTGGGAAGACCTGAACGCCTTTAAGCCTTTTCATCTTTAGAAGACCTAAATGGACTCTCTAACCCATTCATCTTTGGAACACCTGAACGGACTCTCAATATTCCGCTTTGGAAGACCTGAACGGACTCTGAAGCCCTAGGTACGAGAAACAGAGCTGGTAGTTTAGTACGCAATTGGGGTAGAGAAAACTTATGCGGTTCACCAGACTACTAGAAGAGAATAAACTCGACCGCATATATAGGAGCAAAGCGATGCTATACACACGGAGAGCAGTGTTTAAAACGCGGACAAAATTCCTCATACTAGCGGAAGAAGTGGAGGAGATTGAAGCGGCCGAGAACGAGACACAAGTCCGTCAGCCACGACAGCAACAGCTCCGACCAGATTTCGGCCTGCGATGTGGCGGAACTGGCCACGCAGCCCCCAGCTGCGTGAGCCTACCAAGGTTATTCTGCGGGGTCTGCGAAAGAAACGTCGTAAGAACAACGGAATGTTGCAGGACAGGGCCGGAAAACGCGGGATTCCTGAGCAGAGAAAGCTGGCAGCTCAGGCGGCGAAAGTAGAGCCAGCGCCAGGAAAACAACTGGAGTGCGATGGATACCAAATAATAGCTCAGATAAACGCTTATTAGGGTTAAAATTTTGAATTTGTTCATTTTTTTTTTGTATTGAATGAAAAATCTTTGCTTAACATTTTTTTAAGGTCAGCCAAAAATTATTTTTTATATATTAAAATTATTATTTTCTTTTGCATTCGAAATATTTTTATTTAACCAAAAAATTAGATAAAAAATATCTTTAAAAAAATGTCTTCATAGAAAAAAATAGATTTTTTCCACTTTGATACCCTATAAAAAGGCAAATGGGTGGGCGTGGAACATTATCCAATACATATGTAAATCTTACAACAATTTGCCTTGCCGTTTAAATTATGTGAATATCAAAAGTTATGAATTTTGCAACGTAAAATGAGAAAAGGCGCGGTGACGAAGAGGAAAAACTAAAATATGAAGAATTCCAATCCGTTTTTGATAACCAAAGGCAAGTATTTAAAGGGATGCAGGGAGTTAGATCTATCTAAAAGATGATAGACTGATTAAATAACGGTAGTATTCGCAAAAAGCAACAGGCGTTCATAAATAAACAGGTGGAAGGGGTATTAGCTTTGGGACTGATAGAGCCATCACGTAGCCTGCATAGCGCTTTGGTTTTACTGGTAAAAAAGAAAAACAACGAGTGTATAATGTGCATAGATTATTGGCTGCTGAATGATAGGTCCGGCGGGTGCTGGGGCGATGGTAGTGGCTGCTGGACAAAATTCCGTGGTCCCGTAAAGAGAGGAGAATAGGCGGGGGTGGCGTCGATTTCACAATTGACTTTATTTGAGCTTCAGTGCTTGCTTCTTACTAACTTCTTGACTAATCTTAGATCTAACAAAAGCAGGGGTTGAGACGCGCCGGTTGCCGGTTGAACACGGAGGGAGCGAGCAAACGGCCGGGGAGAGGGAGAGCGGGCGAAGGCAAAAGCGAGGGCGCTGACTCTCACACTGCAAGAAACTAAGCGCCCTGTGGCGCGAACACGAAGTTTCCAAGTACGATAGACTTGAAGTCAGCTTACTGGCAGATCCCAATGGATAGGGACAGTCAACTGTACACCGTGTTCACGGTACTAAGACGAGGGTTGATCCAATGAAAGGTTATACCATTCGGTCTGGCACACAATAATAGGTCCGGAAATGGAACCGTTCGCATCGCGTACCTGGACGATATCGAAGTCATTGGGCGAAACAACAGAAAACACCTGGAGAAGCTACGTGAGGTTTTCAGAAGACGACAGAAAGCGAACCTAAGAATAAATCCGGAAAAGTATTTTTTTTTTCTGAAAGAGACCGATCCGAAGAAGGTATCTGCCATTTAAGAACTACCAGCCCCACAAACAATGAAGAAAGTGAACAGTTTCCTAGGAATAGCATCATGGTTCTGCCGGCTCTTATAAAAAGGTAAGAAATTCGAATGGGTGGAAAGGCACCAGAAGTAATTCGGGAGCTCGAAGAAAAGTTTGGCAAAAGTTGCGGTATTGTCTTGTCCCGACTTCACTCGACAGTTCAAACTGCAGAAACACTCCAGCTATTTTGGGATAGGTGCGGTGTTGGCCCAGGATAAAATTACGCCAAATGTCGCTACGGTGGTTGAACTCGATCGTGAGTCCGTCAGAAAGAGTGGCCATATGGGCTCTAGGACTCCAACCGTTGGAATATAAGTATGAGGAAGTTGGAAAAAAACCGGGAATCGAGGAGTTCCGGATAATTGAAGGCAAAGATAGGAAACCATGGAACCATGGAAACCATAGAAACCATGGAAACTGTGCATATCGAAGTACGAAATCCAAAATGAACTGGCGGAAAACCACGCCACGGCAGAAGCGGGTAATTTAGAGACTTTTATAACTCTAAAAAGGATCAAGAGGCGGTACTTCTGGCCACGGCTAGGAAAGGATGCGAATATTGCCAGCGATAGGCGACAAAAGCCTCGTAAGCACCTTGGGAGTTGCTGTGCGTAGACTTTGTGGTATCGTTACCACGGACGAAGCATATGAGTACTAAACAACACACACAACACTAAACAACAAACACACACAACAGGAAACCACACATAATTCTTAACAATAGGAGACACACACTTCCCAAAACTAAGCAGCTGGTACAAGAACAAGGCTATCAAAAGCACACATTTCATTACGGGAGCGGAGCGCGTTGGTGCTCTCAGTGCGGACCGGCCGCGCGAACCGGCAGTGTCAAGCCTCAGGTGTTCATGGAAGACCCGGGAAATCCGGTCTTCCAATCCGGAGTATCGGAGAGAGCGGCGAGAGAACTTCCTACAAAAGTCGTCATGTTGTTCTTTCCTCCTTCGTGGAAGTTTTCTCTCGCGGTAAATGTTGCTGTCCCCGCAGCATAAATGCCAGTCACATCAGCTGACCGCACGATTAGCTATAACACAGTGCTGGTAAATGCCCGGGATCCCACCGATATGACAGCTTCTAGTCCTTACCAGATGGCGCATCGGCATACGACCGGCAGGTGGTGCTGCTGGTGCAGCGCTACACTTTTGCGACTGTCGAAAGCTGCCGTTTACGACACGCATATGCGATCTACATATGCGGAAGATAGCATACTCTTTCGGGCTTCTGCCCAAAATCCGAGTCAGGAGGTAGTGGAATCGGGGTAAAAACCTGAAAACACGGGCCGCATGGGGGATATCTTAGGTGGTTAAGGTCAAGAAGCGCATCAATAGTCATCCCCGCCGCTCTGCGGTGCACCTTTAAACGGGTCTCTGGCGACCGATCAGGAGCGGTAAAACTCCCACTCGCTTAGCCACGGCGAAACTCCTGGTCATCGAGGGACCCCACATGTGCATGTGCCGTCTCTTCCTACACCTCCACGTAGCGTCGGTCCCACATTGGCCAGCTATGTGATCTGCGCCATAGTGGCCGGCAGAAAATCAAGCCTGGCAGCAGGTAGCGTCTGTCCCATAATGGGCGACAACTCGGTCTGCGTCTGAGCCACAGTGGCCGGCAGCGGCAACACCTGGCTGAAGGTGTATATAAAATGCAGCCGAGCATGGGCAACAATGCAACAAACTGGAATGTCTGTCAATAACACAAAACAACCAGGTGGCAACCACAAGAAGAAAAGAAGGAAAACTGCCCACGAGGAGCCCAAGGCTCACAATTAAAGTTATAAAGATGTTACAATAAAGCTAAGAGACAAAACAATGAAGTCAATACACAAATAGATAAGAATAAGAATAGGAATTAGAATAAGATTGGAAAGAATAATTTAAAGAACAACATATGAGAAAACTTTTAAGTCAATAAAAATAGACACAAATAAATAACGAAAAACAATAGCAAAAGAGAATAAGTGGTATAACTGGGGAAAGGAAAAAGAGATAAACCTCCCACATTTAAATTTAAACCCACAGCGCGCGCTCGGGCTCTTCAGCCCAAGAAGAGTTACACTGACCAAATGCGATCGGCCAACCTATCGCGGC
Source organism: Drosophila watanabei (assembly GCA_008042575.1). Taxonomy (NCBI): domain Eukaryota; kingdom Metazoa; phylum Arthropoda; class Insecta; order Diptera; family Drosophilidae; genus Drosophila; species Drosophila watanabei. The sequence goes on along the minus strand of VNJS01011084.1, from coordinate 3,812 downwards.
CAAGCCAGAGAGGAACGGCGAGCACACTGATTCCCGCCAGATCCCTATATAAAGGTTACCGCAGCATTTGTGTCTTCACTTAATTCTAGCCGGTGATCGGCGAAGGTTGAGCGACCAGAGCAGCAGCAATAGATATAAAACGTAACAACTGGGCCAGTTTTTGATGATGCCTCTAATAGGGGTCATTAATTAGATCAAATAGGGATATCTATCCCCTGTCACCCCTCTTAAAAGGGTTGGGTGATAAAAATTAATAAGGGTCATTGCTTGAATGGTGTGAGGACACGTGAGAAACGTGTGTGAACGCGCTACCGCAACGAGGACGCACTCGATACGGGTACGAGAGCGAATGCGATATACCGATAACGCAACGCGATCGATCAGCGTCCGATCATTTTTCCACGATCGAATCACAGGCCCAAAAGGAATGAAGGGTGAAAAAGTCGCATACCACCTGCGTGTTCCTGTAGACACTTTCCATCAGTCTATGCAACGAAAAAAAGGGTAGGGATAAGAATGTGACCCTGTCAAAGAAGTTGGTAAATTTAAAAGCTCACAAAAAGGTTGCTATATCTCAATGGTTGGGTGAGTGATGCTATAAAAAGGGACGTGCGATCGTATACCACTCGTTCTCAAAAGTCATTTCGAAAGAAAGAAAGGAAAAGTGAATGAATGTGGGCGCCGAACCCCGACCGATTTCGAAATGAAGAAAAGAAAAGTCAATGAAGTCAGTCACAACAAAAAGGTTGTCTACGAAGATGACTAATTGAAGAGTTCTCAAGAAGGCTTTAACTCATACAACAATAGGTAGCGTGAGTGAAGCCATAAAAAAAAGGATATGGAATCGTAAACTACCCGTTCTCAAAAGTCATTTCAAAATGACGAAAAGGAAAGTCAATAAAGTCGGGCGCCGCACCCCCGACCGTTTGAGAGTGAAGTATATTTCATTCAATAAACGGGCGAGTCGTCTCTCTCTTTCATTTCGTTTAAGAGACCATACTTTTTTCTGAAATTATGGACGACTCATACCGTCCCAAAGGGATGAAGGGGATGGGATATCTTGTCTCTTAATAGGAGAACATTTTCCATTCCTTATACCTAAAAAAAAAGGAGAAATCTGAAAAGAATTCCATATTCTCAATTCCCAATGAACAAGAAAAAAAGCTTACTTCGGCACGCCGAAGTTTGTATACCCTTGCAGATTTCAAATGCATTATAAATAATCTAACCCTATCTATTTTAAAATGAATTACTTTCAATTCAATTTTATTTTTACAGTTTAACATTTTGTACATTTTTCATGTATAGTCAAATGTAATTTACATCCACATTTACCGATCGTTTGTAGGGCAGCTATATGATCGTCCGATTTTAATGAAATTTAAAACAAAATTCTGAAATAATATAGAATGCTTTTATCTCAAAGTAGAAGAAGTTATGCTGAAAACTGACAAAGTTATAATTTTTTTCTAAAAATTTCCCGACCATTCCTATGGCAGCTATATGATATAGTAGTCCGATCTTTATAAAATTAAACCCAAAAAATCAAAATAATATATATAGCTTCTAACCGAGAGTTGATTAAGATATTTTAAAGAACAGTGAAGTAATAATTTTCTTAACAAATTTACGAATCGTTTTTATGGCAGTTATATGATATAGTCGTCCGATCTGGCCCGTTCCGCCTTATGTACGAGCGAGAATACATAGAAGATTATCTGCAAAGTTTCATTCAGATAGCTTCAAAACTGAGGGACTACTTTGCGTAGAAACGGAACAGACGGACATGGCTAGATCGACTCGGCTGTTGATGCTGATCAAGAATATATACCTTATAGGGTCGGAGATGACTCCTTCACAGCGTTGCAAACTTCTGACTGAAATTATAATACCCTGCAAGAGTATACAAATATTACATATATTTAATAGTTTGTCAGTATATATTTTATTTTATTATTTTTTCAAGTACAATGATCAGAGACGATTTTATACATTTTAATAATTTTAAGACATTTATTTGAGCGTATAGGATCAACTCCATTATTTTCATAAATTTGGGCCCAGCAACAAGATGTGAAATGATGGCCATGTACATTTGAAATCAGTGGAAAATCGCTTCTCCTTTTACTGAACTTTTTTAATGATTCTTCCGGGAAAATTTGATCTTTGAACATTTTCAAAAATTGTTTATTTTATTTTCAAGTTGGATGATTTCAATATTAGTTGTAGAATTCATTCCGTTGACAGCAAACATTTTATTTTTATATTTTTGTTTATATGTTTTGTTCCGTAGACGTCTTCTTCCAACGATTTCCAAAAATTGATTGAAGAAATTTTTACTTTTTACACGACACGTTGAACCAAGCCAGTTAATGGTGTGTATTCAACTAGACGATCATGAATGAGAAGGCAATCAGGCCTGCTCCGGTTCTCGAAATTTGTTTTCGATTTCGATTTGGCCAAAAGCTTTCGATTTCGATTTTAGCTGCTCCGGTTCTCGAGTAATTTTTGGTATCGTTTTGTTATCGGAATGTTTAATATTTTTTGTTGCTTAAAAAGCTGGCGTTGTTGGTTTAAATTGTTGGCAGAATGCTAAAAAGTGTTTAAGCTGTTCAATTATTTGTCTTAGGAGCCAAATAAGGTCGGCAATTGCTTATTGAATTCATTTATTTACATGAAGAGGCTGACAACTTGCATGCAGTTTCATTTCCAGTGGTCTCAATTATATTTGAACAAATTTAATTTTTCATTTACTTTTATAAAATTAGCTAGATTTATTAAATAAAACATTATTGAACCTCCATTGTATAATATTTTTGCAAAGTTTCGCATTTAATAAGTATTTATAGCTGAGTGTTTCTTAACGACTTGTTCCGCCAACTGTCTGGCAACCTTAGCAACTAAATCGAAATGTCTTGCTGCCGACGGCAAAATTTGTGTTGTCAAATCTGAGGTGGGGTCAGAAATAAATTTTTTATAAAATAACTACGTGCCAGAATAATCTTGTGGTGGTGTGGAATAAACATCAATAGACCACCAATTCCCGTTTTTAAAATCGAAATCGCAAGAGCTTTTCGATTTCGAGAACCGGAGCAGGCCTGAATATTCCTTTGTATTCAATTTACTCGGTGTAGTTAGTTCAGTCGAAATTTTAATATCAATGGGTCCTGACTTCACACTCTCATTTTGGTAGGAAAGATCAACAATAGGTGTCCTGTTCATAGATTCCGTTTCCTGAAATCTTGCATACATATCATACAAGACAGCAAAACGATTTCATCATATTTAACATTCAAATCCTCATAGGGATAGACATCAGAATTTAGATATACCTTTGAATTTCTCAAATTGTTTGTAATTATTTCACCATTTAACGTAAATGCGATTATGGCGAACCGTGGTCGTTCTCTATTTGCTGCCAGCTTAACATTCGATACATGATGTGTTCCATGCACCAATGTGGGGTTCATATAACAATCCCAGCTGCGAAATGAATACATTTAGGCCTCGCGCACACTATAGCATGAAAGAGGAGCTGACGGCTGATGAGAAGAGTGCCGTTACACGAAATAAGCTTGTTAGAGAGCTTACATTTTTTCACCTGCGCACACTATGGGCTGAAGCTTACGCTGATAATTGCAATGGTAGTCATTAGTATCATCAATCTGTATCAACTAAATAAGCTTCTGTCAGCTTGTAAAAATCAAACATGTTTGTTCGATCAAACAGAGCGGAGCGGAGCTGATGGCTGATAACAGCAGATCAGCTCTCAGTGTGCGCACTTTCATAGAGAGTAGTGTGTTTGTTTCTGC
>VNJS01011083.1:0-25707 GCA_008042575.1 Drosophila watanabei | reverse complement strand
AATTTATTTCAAGAGTAACTTAATTTTTACATTATAGAATCTTATTAAATTTTGCACTAGAACACGATCCATATTTTTGTAAAGTATTATTTTGTAAATATTTTGTCAAGTGCAGCAGAAGTGGCACCCTAGTGCTGGTTCTTTTCGGGAATGTAGACTAGGAACCCTTTTCGGAATCTGTTCCACGCTTTTCTTTCTTTTATTTCCTTCTTTTTTTTCTTTTTTTATTTTTTTAGAATTTTACGTTTTGTTCGTTTTATCAGCTTCTCCTGAGCGCCGCTGCATTGTTGGATTATTGATGGAATTTGCATGAGACAGAGGATGCTTCACAAAAGAAAAAAAATATCTATGGCCACTTACCAAGGACGAATGGCAAGGGAACCGAAGGATCTGGGGGCAGATATGTATAAGGACACATGTCTGTGAGGGCGAGGGCGTTGCCACATGGCAACATGGCCATCATGGACGCATATGTGTTGACAAGAGCGCGCCACAAGTGTGTGTGGATGATGAAGAAGTCTAAGTCTAAGGGTTGAAAGGGGGAGAACATTGCAGGACCTGCCTTCCACCTTTAGGTTTTTTTTGCTGGCACTCTCTACCTTCTTTTGTCCTTTTTTAGGTAACAAAGAAGATGACAAGGTGGAAACAGAGATCGTTCCAAGGATTGGAAACGTTTTGTTATGTTTAAACTTGAAATTCTATTTAAAAAACATATAAAATGACTCGAAAAGCTTCATTTTAGTTTCAAGAGTTTCCTAAATTAAAGTACAGCTTAATTTATTTAAATATGTCTAATATAGTATAATTTATAAATGATTTGAGGTAACCTTTTTTAATGTTCCTAATAATTTACATTTGTGTTATTATTTAACACCAACCAATATTATTATTATTAATTAGCTCATTTGACTTTGGGTTTTAAGCAAAAGTTTGACTTCATTCAGATAAAATATATTAATTGTGGCGCTTTTATTTATTTTGGTATTTCTTAACTGTAATGCAGAATATAATGGTTTTGTGCATAACCTGATGTTGGAACACAACGGATTCCTCGCATTTTTTGTACCTGTTTGTCTGCCTTTGTCCTGCTGGCAAAACGGTGTTCGGGTCCTCGGCTTCACAAGTACCTCTTGTACAGTGGAGTTTAAACATAAATAACCAAAAAATTAGAAAGGGATAAAAATAATGCCTTATTGAAACCATAGGAGAGAGAACCTCGAGAGAATTTAAATACAATTTAGATATTTTCATATTATTTAAATTGAAATTTGACACATTATTTTAATTATAAAATATATTTTCCTGAAGAGGATTTTAGTTCCTATACAAAATCATAGATTTTCGGACACTTAGAACTAGTAGTTTGATGCGAAATGTGAGCTTTATACTAACATATCTTCATATATATATATTTTATAACCACATTTAGAATGTATGTGTGTGTGTCAGCCACCCACAGACATTGCATTGAAAAGTAAAACAATAAAATTGTACATGGCCCATAAAAAAGCATAAATATGACGAGTGTGCAGAGAGAGAGAAAGAGAGAGTGAGCAGGATGGAGAGGGAGAATGTCCTCGTTGCCCACGCACAATTGCCTGTGTGTGCTTGATGTGTGTGCTCCATGTGTGGGAGTGTGTAAGAGTGTAAGTGTGGCCCACTTGGGCATTGTTGTCTGTCTGCGTGTGCGAACATGTTTGTGTTTGCATTGCCTGCTTTTAGGCGCTGTGCTCGATGCAGGTTATAAATTTTATCACTATCAACGCAGGATAATAAATGCGTACGCCTCGTGGATTCGTGTGTAAATTTGCCCAACCAACACACTGACACGCACAACAGTCCTTCCAATACGTAGGTCCTGGCCATATGCTGCTTAAATGCCGTTTCATTGCATATTTCTGTGCGTACGTTTTTACGTTTTTACGGGGGTTTCTTACACAAAATACTGGCAAGTGTTTCCGCAAATTGCAGCTACGTGCAGTCTGCAACATCCTTCAGCTGCTAGGATACGAGAAGAAATCGTGCACTTGAAGAAATTACACAAAATAAGAGAAGCCTTTGTTGGGAAAATCGATTAAATAGAGAGAGTATGATATATTTCAAGGGTAATTTAATAAAGTCTTTCTTGGATTTTAATTTAAATAATTAAATTAATTATAATAAGGATATATTACTTCTACTTATTATTAATATTTAAAAGAAAGCTTATTATTTTAAAGTGAAATCACTGTGACTTTTACATAGTTTTAACACTTTGTTTAGGAGATTTAGTTAAAACTGCTTTTAGAGGTAACATAAAGTTCATTATCGAAATTGATGGTGAAACAATATATATATTTATAATTAAATATAAATTATATAGTAGAAATGCATAGTTTTTTTGCTTCCCATTTCGTTCAGTGTACTGATAACGTCAGAGAAAATGGCAAAAAGCGAAGGAAATATGTGAAGCTCTTGAAAGATTGAAGCTTATCCAAGGAGTGAAGTGCCCGGCAGTCTCCGATAATAAAGTGTTCGATGCTGGTCTATTAAACACGGATAGGAGCAGGTGTATCCAGCACACACACACACACACATCAGGATTTACAGGTGCAAGAACATACCTCATGCATGTGTGGCTGCTTTTATGACTGGTATTTTTCAGGAATTATCAAGGAAAGCAAAAAAATTGCAGGAAAAAATGAAGAAACTTAAAAGGAGAAGCTTACTAAAATGTAGCAAATAGAAAAAGAAAGGTAGAAAAGTTTTTTCCATTTGATGTACCTTTTGTAAGACTATTTTCTTTTCAAAATTTCCACTTAACTTTCAGTAACTTTCTTAGAAAACAAATCTAGCTATGAAATACTAAAGAATACATTACAAAATAATTGTTTATGTTTACAGGCAATTCTGGGAAAAATCCTAGAAATGTGAAATGCATTTTCCAGCGAAAACTCGTACTAAGAATGAGGAAAGTGAAAAGCAATTATGGGCCCCTCTCGTTGCAACGGCAAAACATCAATTGTAAATATGCAAAGTTTCCACGGCAGCTGAAAATGTTTTTCACACTCCTTTTTCGCTATTTCCAAACCTTCCTCTATTTCGACATATAAATCCTTCTAACACGAACTTCGGAAATCGTATTATGCTCTCGTTTAAGTTGATTTTGTGGTTCCATCTGTCCGAGCGTTGAATCAAAAGGATGCGGAAAAAGGGGAAATCTGTGACGAATTTGAAACATGTTTGGGGTTCGGGACCAAATCGAATTTGCCAGCCCTGCCAGGACACAGCACAACAACAGGACTAAGCTGGGGTTGTTCCAACTTAAAATTACCCTGCAGCTTAATATGGTTTTTATTGGTTTTACTTTAAAAATTAAATTTAGATACGATATATCTGGATTTAAACTAATATTGATATGAACTTATCGACTCAATTATCCTTTAGCTTATAATTAACGAATCAAGGATCCTTTGTTACTTCAAATGCTTCTGAATTATTTATGTGACATTAATCGGCTTGTTATACTGAAGTCAGCCTAAAGGAGAGATGAACAAAAGGATTGTCCTTGGGGAATTGAGTCACGTTTCTGGTCGTCTGGCAATTACAATTTTATAAGCGAATTTTCCAGGACACTCCACCGAGTTCTCCCTCGAAGGCTGACGAAGGCTAATGCAAATCGAAGTGACAAGCAACCAGAAATATTCTGGAAACATAAATTATAATTAAGCATTTGGAATCCGGATCTGCGAATTTGTGCTCCTGCGGTGGATTTACACAAATTGCTGTTGACAGTTTGTGTCCGAGCTGTGGAAACTTATGCATACATTTGCCAAAAATATCGTGTTGTTTATTCGAGTTCCGGCGAAGCGCCTGTCGCATTATTTGCGCAGAAACAAACAAGAATTATTCGAGGAAAAGCAGTCACATTCCGGAATTTGAATTGAAATCATGCATTAAATTTAATAAATAATATTAAGAAAGAAATTCTTTTCATTCCATATAAGTTGCTTATAGCAACGATTAAATTTCAAATGTACTTTCCTGCCTCCATCTATCAATGTGTCGGGTGTGTTTGTGGTGGGAAATTGACTTATCTGCCCATGAAGTGCACACAAAGTGCAGAGCATTCCTTCCCTTGGATAAAATATCGAACAAATATGATTGAACGACAAGGATAACGATGCCAGCTATGATGACAAGGATGAGTTTCTTAAAGATAATGTTGGGTTAAGCTTTTATATAACTCCTTGGGAAGTTAATCCATTACAATTATAATAATGCATATATAAATGTATAAAGTGTCTTTTATGTTTAGTCTGCTTAAATTAAAATTAAGTTCTAATATACGGTGATAATTTGAGCATATTTTTTATTATTCTTTTATTAATATATATTATTTTAAATAAGCTGCTAACCTTACACTTAATAATCCTCGTTTTGTTAAGGATCCGGTATGCCTTACTCCATCTTAAAGTCAGGGTATCCTTAGATTGTGGTGAATTCTCACTCTTGAAAAAAACTAGGACATTTTTCTTGACACCACTGACGTGCCTCTAATTTTTGCCTTCATAATTTGCCATTGAATCCACACGTTCATTTGCAAATCATTTATCATAATGTCGCCAACGCAACTGACAAAGTGGCTTTCCCACACAGTAGCATCCGAGGGAAAATTGAGAGGGAAAAGCGTAGGCTACAGGATGCCACTTGCCACTTTAATAAAAGTTTTCCTCTGCCTGTCAGCAGAGAAAATGCTATTGATAGAGGCAGAGGCAAGGGGAAAGAGACAAAACAGAGGAAAGTGACATGAAAAACACTTTTCAGTGGTTGTGTGGAAACCCAACGCCTTTCGCCAACTCATTTGTTTCTTGGATAACTTTCAAGGAGTTAAAGTTTTAGTTTCTGAGATTTATTTCATATAGGATAACGTATAAGATATGTATTTTTATTCCTTTAATAATCTTAAATTTAATTTTAATTCTAATTTGGTTATTTATTACTTAAATTTCCTGTTATTTAAACTGAGGAAAAGGCTTGAACTGCAGCTTTCTGCTAAGGAGAAGGTCTGATATTATACTAAAGTATAAAATAATTTATCTTCTATATACTATATGTACTATATACTCTCGGGCTGACGCCTTGGGCTCCACCTTTAATTCGTATTATTTTTAGCCTTTCTCAGAGCTGTTCGAGCTGCTCTCTCTTCTTTTATTTTTTCGCAGCTTTTGTTTCTTTTTTTATCTGCAACAAAGCAAAAAGCGACTCAAGGGGGTGTGGCCAGTATCTACAGACACACACACACACAGGTAAGGTGGCATGGCCTCTGGGAATTTCACACCAACGCGTTGCAACGTTGCAACCAGAAAGAACAACAAAAATTGTTTAAGAAGCAGAAAAGGTTGCATGCAAAGTGAGTTTGCCTGTTGAGATTTTGTCGGCTTTGCTGATGATAGGACACACACAGACACACCTCTAAGGACACACACACACAGGACACATATCCTTAAGTGCTTCGAGGTGAAATTCTTTAGTCCTTCTAACCGCCTTGCACATTTTCCATTGCCTACTATTTGGGGCTGCAAAAAGGTTTAAATTCAATTATAAAGTTAAAGAATTCAATTAGATTGTGGCTAGAGCCAGGATTTGGCGAAAAATAAGATTAATTTATTAAAAGCTTTTTTAATTGTTATATTTTCCATATAAAACTAAGGCATTCTAATTTTTAAAACTATATTTTTCTCAACATTTCAACTGATTTTCTAGTTTCTCTAATGCTTTCTTAGAATTTAACTAAATTCATAAACAATTAGTGTTGAATATTCGTAGTTATAGCTTAATGTCTGTGTACTGTTTTTTTTGTGGGAAATGTGATTAAATTTGTGCAATGCCTGCAAAAGTGCAATCTTAATGATCCCATCAAGCAGACAAGGACACCTCGTCCACTCACAGTCACACTCACACCTCTCGCCAGTTCCTTTCACGTTCCTTAATGGGATATAAAAAATCAATTAGCTTCCGTTTGAATGCTCAGCTCCTGCAGGTCGTCCTTATATTTTTATGACCCCTGAACCCTCTTCCCTCTCCCCACTTCCTCCTTTCCAGCTTCATTTGCAATTATTACGCATAATTTGCCAGAGGTCGCTAATGAAAGCGTTGCAAGTACAGCTTTTTATGGCGAAAAGAGTCGATCCTACACCGAGCGAAAAGAGGTTAAAAGTGCATGAAATCTAAATAAATCAGTTGCAGAAATTAAGTTACCATATGCTAGGTTTATGTGTGTTAAGAATATATATATTATATGTTATAAGTAAGAGCTTGGGAGATGTTCCTATAATTTATTACTCCCAAAAAGAGGCTTACTTAGCCCCCATTCCTTCCCTTCTCAACCCTGCAGTTACTCTTCAGAATTAGTCAAGGGATATTTGCTAGAATCCCTTCTTTTCTGTGCAATAAATTAATATTTATGCCATAAATTTTTCTTTAAGTGCACTTACCCAGTATGACCAGTCCGTTGCCGAGGAGTCCGGCAAAGCCGATAATGCCAAAGAATACGGGAACTATCGTGGAGACGATGCGCTCGAGGGCCACACTCTCCGCATCGTATTCCATGGAATCGTTGGCACTGTGGTCCGAGGAGAAGCCAGAGTTGTAGCTGCTAGTGTTGCCCCCGCTGCTGTTGCTGTTGCTGTTGCTGTTGCTGCTTGCCTCGTAGTTGCTGCCCAAAGAGCCACTAATTAGGCTGCCCAACAATAGCATCGAGATAGCCCGACGGCCGGCCATCTTCTTCGCACTGAATCCCCGATATATGCGTGATTATATGGCCCGGTTCTGGGCCAGCCTCGATTGTGTTCTTTTAATTGGCGCTCCCGGCTTTCAGTGGGATCTATTGTGTGGCTTGTGGCACGCCCCGTGGCACGCCCGTCGCCTGATTTGCATTTCCGTGAGTTATCTTCCCCTGAAAGAGACAAATTGAAGTGGCGCCATAAATATTTTAGATATGAACTGGCAGATACAGATGCACAGGCGATACAGATACGTGGCAATAAATCTGCATCTATGTTGGGAATTGTGGCACAATAGATGCGCAGTCAAGGCCCTTGTTGTGTGGGCGATATGGCGATGTGTTTTCTTTTTCTGTTTGTTCAACTAAACGAAAGTGACATGTGGCACACAGTGGTCCTCGGGTTAATTTTAATTTCATTTTCTTAATTCAATGAAACATTTCTTTAATAATATTTCCCTGATGGGAATATCTATTTGCAATTTATTTTAATTATCTATTTTGTATGATTAAAGAGATAGTTAGGAATAATCAATATGTTAAATAACATCTTCTATATTTTGCATGTTCTTTTGTATATTTTTGTTATTAACTTCCAGATATTTCCAGCTACAAATTGTTTACAAATTAAATGTTGTGTCTTATTTTTTGAATTGTTGTCACATTTATAAACTGTCTTTCATAAAAAGCTTGTTTAATGTTTATTTTATTTATTTATTTTATCAACTTCAGTGAACTCTGTAACCACTGTCCATAGAACCATCATCTGCGTGAACATGTAAAAATTATGCAAAATTAATTTAATTCCATTACATGAACATGAACATGAACAGCGGGACACATTGCAGGAAGTGCTGATGGAGCTGTGGGGGAGTGAGAGTGAGAGTGGGAATGGACCTTGGCCACATTCATCACATTTGCATACTTTAATAAATAACACCGAATGCCCAAATCAGGGACAGAATGATGGAATATTGCGTATACGCCACGTGCTCAGCATCAATTAGCCTCCGAAGGATGACACTTGTACGCATATTCACATTAGGAAGTCTGTGTTGTGTGTGGTAAAGTGTGTGTTTTATGTTTATGTTTTCTTTGTTTTTTTACTTGACCAATGCCAGTGAATTTTAACTATTATTACACTTGAGAAAACAAATAGTTAATATTAAAAACCAATTTACGAAAGCTTAAAAATGCAATTTAATCCTTCTATAAAACGTATATAATTATTATAGATTATTAATCAAGTTAGGACAGAACAAAATGTATTTATTTCTTTATATCTACATTATTCTTTACTCTTAAACTCAAACCAAGTGAATGGAGTAGAAGTAAAGTCTTCAATTGATGATCTCAGAAGGGTATTCGGGGCTTATTAAATGATATTTTACTTTTTTTTTTAGTGCATCTGTTAAAAGGGGCGGGATGGTGGGTACAAAAGCGACAGCAGCCAGACATACTAATCGAGGAGACATATGTGCTGTCATGTCGTGCCTGAAATGGCACGCAACCAACGCTGACAGTTGGCCTAAGCTGTCAATTAACATATTATTAAGCGAGTGAAGGAAAACGGGAAAAAGAGAAGGGAAAAAAGAGGGGTAAAATAGAAGTGAAAAAGGAACAAAAAGGGAAGTGAAAAAAGGAGAACAAGCTGCGAAAAAGAGGCGAAAAGAGAGGACTGACAAACGATGGCGACTTAGAAGGACAACGCATAATTGGAAGCGTCAGAAGATTCTAGAACTTCGCTTTCGAAGGTTCCAAGAAGCTTCTCAAAAACATTTAAGTAAATTCCAAAAAGGGAAAATCAAGAGTTTTGATAAAAATACCTTGGAAAATTATATATTTATATATATTTTATTTGTGTTTCATTTAATATTTTATTTTGGGACAAGCTAATTTTAAAAATAAAGTAAAAATTGGATATTGTGTTGATTAAAAGATGGCGAAATTGTTGAAAAAGTTTATAAACCATTAATGGTGAAACCAAGCAATCAATATCATAAATTTACTATCATTAATGGTTTGAGGGTCTGTTTTATATAAAAGCAATCTCTATATAAGAGTATGAGAATAGGAGTATCATTAGATTACGTTTGATTTATATATTTTGAACATTTATTTATTGAATATTGTAATTCTATCCTAGAGCACTAGTCACAATGGATCACAATGGATCTATAACAACATCCAGCCATAATTAGTCCCCTCTTCTAAATACCAACATAATATTTCAAAGTAAACATTTTCTTAATAAATCGTATTTGTTTTAATTGTTTTAAATGGTAAATAAGCGAATTAATCCGAGTTCTTTGAGGCAGCGTTCATTACGATTCAACAAACGGATATAAATTATCCAGATAATATCTTGAACTCGTCTCTCCGTGATTGTTTTTCGCAAATAGCCAGTGTCAGGCCGAGTTATTTGCTGTTTCCGTTTTATAAAATCAAGCAATAATTATGAACCGTTTGTCTCTCCTTATCGTCTGAATTATTGTATTATTAATTTGCTTCTCTGGGAAATTATGGACTGGTAAACGCGACTTAATGGTTTCAGTCATCCGAATCTAAATCGTTAGATTTATGTTGAGCGTTTTAAGCTGTTTTGATTTACGGCTTCAAGGATAAACTTCGCCTGGCGGCAAACTGTTTATGGATTAAAAGGAGCGAATAAAGGGATCCGGAAGGTCCTTCCCCACCTCTTTTTCCGGCCTGTCCTAGAGTTTTTCCCCAGCTTTTCCGCAAAGTCACGAGGCCAAGCGGGCATGAAATTGAATTTGTTAGTTTTCCGAGTGAAAAGTGTCTTCTGTTCCATTGTGAAAAACCGCCACTTGAGGCCTGAAAACACTTTGCAACAATGTGGATTTTTCAAGGGGAATATTTATGGTGTCTTCAAAAGTGTTACCATAAATATAATAAATTATTTGTAGTGAAGACATTAAATCTTTAATAATTTTTATAAATTTATTAATAATAAAAAAGTGTTCGGATTAAGAAGGGAAACAACACGCTGTAGGGCTTCCTGGTTTGCTATAACCTGAAGCTGCTTATTTAATATACATAAATATTTTTTAAGGTTAAACTAGACATAGTTAAGATAGTTAAGATATTCAGAAATTAATAGAGGCAAATCTCAATTATATTATTTGAGTTTGTAGTAATGTAAAATAGAAACCTTCATGTGTTGATTGTGAATTTTCATTCACCAAAGATATAGGATGCCTCTATAACTGGCTGAATTAGCTAGTAGAACAGCATTTAGTTCAGTTAATTTCTCACAGGAGAAAGTGGCAGGATGCATCCTTTAATCGAATCTTCCTCTAATTAAGATGCAATACACTAATTCACTCAATCCGCCTTTGGATTAAGTAAACTGCTTGCAACGAGAATTATGTATTCGCCGCGTTGTCAGTTCACCAAGATTCAAATTCCCACCAAGAATGATTGAAAGGGAATGCCATTATTTCAGTCAATCATTTGTGGTTCCTGATTATTTCTATGACTTCAATTAGAGGCAAAAAAGAGCACTCTCGTACCGCTCATGTGGCTTTTATGTTCGCAGAACAGTCAATCTTATTGCGTTTTATGACTCGGTTGCGAATATTAAAAGCCAGCCAAGCAGAAGCCAACGAAAGCAACCACATCTCGGGGCAGAAAAACAACATTAAACAATAACAGAAGCAACAAAAACAGGAGCCGCTTCGGCATAAAATTAGAAGCCAGGCTGAAGCCGCCAATAAACAGGCAACATATGTGCTAAATTAAATATTAATAATTAATTAACTTTGCGGCGGAGGAGAGCCAAGTGACTAACTGGGAAGCACACATCAATTGAAAATAAATTTGAAACGAAATATAAACCAATTTAGAAAATCACTTTTGATTTTTGAAGGCTACAGGTTTCGCACTTCTATAAACTTATTTAATTTTTTTATCATGTGAACAAATTTACGATATAATGGAATATAATTTGTATTTATAATCAATTCAAGCGCAGCCAGCGTAGCGTATGAGTAATGTGCCTGGAATTTGCGTCAATGTTTGCTTAATAAATAAATTTATTAAATTAGACATTGTATGAAAGTATGCAGTGTAAAAAGCATAAAATCAATTATTATATTGCCAAAAATTAAAGTAATTTTGGGCTACTTTATGTAAGATTAATCTTTGAATATTAAACTGAAGGAAAGTTTCCGACAATTAAATCTGGGATCCAAGGATCCATGCAGGTCCCTGGAGATCCTTGGAGGAAGATGGAAAGCCAAAGCCAAAATCAAAACCAGCGAAACCAAAGCCAAAGCAGATTAAGTTTTTTAATTAATTCTTTCTGGCCTGAGCTGTGGGCGGTGGCTTTGGGTTCGGGTTCGGGTTCTCCCAGTAGTGTGGCATCAGGGAGGAGTCGCCTTTAAAGTCAATTAGTTTCATAAATCCGCGTTGACACATTTGATTAAAAAGTTGGGCTTCGTCAGTGGAAACCCCAAGTCAATGTCAGGGGGAAATAGGACAAGAAAAGCAAAAAAGAGAGACTAAGGATAATATATATATAAATAAAAAATGAATTAATTAATTTCAGTTGGTTAAAAGTTTTCACTTTGGTTTTTATTCAGTTGAAGAAAGAATGCAAAACATTATGAAAATATTCTGTATTGCTAGAAATATATATTGATAAATATTCCAGATTAAATATAAACACATCCCTTAAATATTTTCAATAATTTTGACCAGTAATTTGTGGGAGGATTTTGTTAACAAACTTTGAGCGAGGGAACCTTGACTTTTCCACGTTCTGCTGTAGTTAGTTCGTGGAAAGGAAAAAGTTCTGGGTTGTACTTGTAGTTCCTCGTTGTTGTGGCACACACTTTGCACGAGTAATTTCCTAATTGGTTAAACGCTACGGAAAGCCCACTCGTGGAGGAATAACTGGCTGGCTGGTCGGTTTAGTGGCCTCCATTCATAATGGCAGCCATATGTCCCTGGCCACCATGAGCCACCACGGACGATTGCGCCTCTAAAAGTGCACAAATTTGCAAAGCACTTTGCCTAATTGTTATGATAAAGAGTCCTTGTAGTCGCCAATCGAGCTTAATAGCTGGCCTTTTCACGGGTTTCATATGAGATGATACTCTTCTTCGTAAGACTTTATAAGATATAACAATTGGAGATCAACTTGATGGTTCTAATAAAAAGGCTCTTCAAGTAATCTTTGGAAAGTATATGAGGAGGTTTCAAGGATATAAGAAGAGAGATCTTTGGTAATATTCGCAAAATAAAATGGAATTGTATCTGGAAGAGCATGAAACCCAGCTAGAAATTAAGTTAACTCTTTGAGAGTGAAGCTACTAATCGATTCTTATCTTCATAAAACCAATTAAAATTTTAGCAAATTTAGTTTTTGAACTTATTTATATATTCGTAATGTAGATGAGTTGCGAACTGTTGCCGTTGCAATTTGGCTTTTGGCCTGTATCCATCTGCCAAGTTAGGGACTCGTCGTGAAAGTTAGACACTCTGAGGACGTGTCCATTCCCCGCTTTCCCATTTTCGTTCAAGGAAAGTCACTTTCGCTGGCAAACAGCAAACAGAATGGGAAAATTGGTGGCAAAATCAAAGTTTCGCTTGGAGTTGCCCCTCCAGTGGCAGGGCAGTCGTGTGTGCTCAGTCGTGCGTGCCTCGAAGGATGAATGGATTTGGTGGCGGAGTCCTTCCTCGCTCCTTATTCCTTTCATTATTGCCAGCAGTGGCCAGCAGACCACAGAGGCGGCTTATTGAGTGGGTTTACTGTGCTGCATTTCGATTGGTTGCATTCCGGTTAATCGGTGACCTTTGACCCGCAGAGAAGAAGGGTAATTTTAGAGTAAGGAAGATTTGTCTTAACTATCAACCAATTATCTAGGTTTTTATCTGATGAAATGTAAGTAAATAAGCATATAAAATATTGAAATTAAATCCAACTCATTCTCTATATTTTCAAGCACTTCTATCTGCGAATTGCCTGGAGTATTCATCAATAAATATTGCCGCACTAACTTGCCTCTGGTCTTGATAAATCCCACAAATATTTCACAAAGCTCAATATCAGTCTGAACTTTTTTAGCTGAATAGACAACTTCGTGGGGGAATTTTCCGTTCAATAAAATGGGTTTTCGGGGAGTGACTTCTTCGCATTTCAAATGCATTTCCCAACGCAGAGAACTCGTTTGATTTTTCCAGCTCGAAATTCTCTCGTGGATGTGATGTGAAGTCTCGGAGAGCTGGACATGTCCTGGCAGCTTGCATTTTAATTTAGCTTTGCCATTGTTCCCTGACCTCCTATTTTTGTCGTCCTGTTTTGCCCAAACAATGGTCTGCGAAGTGGCCAAAAAATAGAAAAGCCGGGCGAAAACGTGCAAGGAGTTTTGATTGATTATAAAATGCCATCATAACAACGTCCTCTTGTGACCATTGTCCTTTGGCTGCTTTTGGGACAGGTGCGGTGCCTACGAATTGGAAATTAACTTTGGAACAATGAGGACAAAAGAGTCTCCGAAATGCAACCACAAATATTATGTCAAAGAAAGAAGGTAATCTTTGGGAAAAAGAAGAAAATATTTGTCCCTAATTAACTCGTAATTTAGTTGTTTTCAGGGTTTGACGGGGTAGTATCCTTCGGGCAATAAGAAACGCTTTGATTTCAACACTTGAATATATATTTTTATGTTGAACACTTTCAAAGAAATGTCCCTATTCTCATTCCCTTTTCCACACTTTCCGTAGTTTTCTCCTTCTACCATTTTTTTTTTGCTCTTTAAAGAAGGTTTCTAGTTGTTCTCCCCCGACTTTGGCGCCACACAATTTTGTGGCCACATTGATTTCGTTCAAGAAAGTTTTACTTTCATCGGTCTGCCTTTTTTCCCCCTCTTTATCCTTTTCTTTACTTCATCCCCTCCTTCTCCTTCTTCTCCTCCTTCTCCTCCTTCTCCTCCTTCTCCTCCTTCTCCTCCTTCTCCTCCTTCTCCTCCTTCTCCTCCTTCTCCTCCTCCCGCTTCTCCTCCTTCTTCTCCTTCCAGTCACTCCCCTTTGCCTTTGGCAACAAACACTTATCAACTTTAAGAACTTTGTAGTTCCCTGAATATTAACATTACGCATACGACATGTAGTTCATGAGTTCGAGCAGAGAGATAAGAGGGGAGAAATGTCGGGGAAATTAAGAGAAATTAAATAAAAAGAGCATGAGAGAGCATGAGAGAGTGGAGTGATAAGCTCTCAAGTATGTGATGTCCAATTAAACTGATTAAACTTTCGATTACTCTTAAAGGGGTTAAGCCTGAGTTGTTTTCATTACATTTCCTCTTTCTTTCGATCTTCCACGAACTGTAGTTTAATGTTAATAATTATATAAAAGATATAGTAAAAGTGTTCGCAAAATATGCCTCCAGTTGAGTGCTTTTAGCTCTCTTCTCGCACTCAACTTATCAACGCTTATAAATTTCCAAAATGGCGCAGAGGCGAAGGACGAGGCCGGAATTGGGGGTGAGGCGTGGAAATTACACCCACACACTCGCACACAGAGCAGCTGTAAAAACACAAAAGTCGGCCAGGAGCGTTCTTTTCTTTTCTCGGCAACCAGGAAACCAGTGCGTATCCAGAGCTGCCCCGAAAATCGCTCAGCCTCTCAATGGCCTCCTGGAAAAGGCCACCCCTGACAACAGCCTCCAAGTCCCATTCCCAAGCCTCCACTTTCTTGGAATCATCTATATTAATGCTTCATTGTATCCTTGAAAGGTGGCTTTAAATGTAAAAAAATATTGGAGAAAACTATAAATATTGCCAAGAAATTGTGTCTTTAAAGTATATTTATACCAGTTTGTAATTTTATAATCTTATAATTTCTTTGCTGACTAATGTGACATGTTTCTAACATCAATTTTCGTCCCACTGTACCCCGAACCTCTGTGTGTTTGTTTTCAATTTCAACTTTTTCCAATAACCGAGGCCAAAAGGAGCCAAAATTAAGGTCTAGGAAATATAATATATACATACGGATGTGTATGTATTCCTAAATGAGAGGCTTGTCTATATAAAAGTACATCACTTTATGCGAATAATGATTGAAGGCACAATTTAACACTTTTCCTCATTGGAAAATGACAGAAGCGATTTCAGAAGGTTCTGGCTTCCTAGAAATACCCAATTTTCTCTCTGTGCACCATATATTTACAGACAATGTATTACTATGTACTTTTCATGGATCAATTGGATTTGTGTTTTATTTCGGAATGGCTTTTCTCTGGCCTCACTTAAAGGAGACTCTTCTTTTCTTCAATAGTTAATCTTTGCTCCTTGCTTTCACACAGGACACGTTATGATTATGGTCCTGCCATGGCCCATCCATCCCCAAAACTCATCCCCCCCAAAGTGATGGCCGAAGTAAGCAACCAATGACCCATTTGTGTCATCAATAAAAACAAACAGAAGTCGAGGGGAAGGACATTAAAGACAGGAGGAAAGCATACAGAGACACAATCAGAGAAGCCTTATTTACTTTGCTTTGATTTTCCTCAAATTTCTTGTTTGCTTTTCTATTAAATTCCGAAATTATAGAAAAATGTATGAAAATAGTTGAAAAGTGAAATGAAAAGCAATTCAATTTCAGTTGCTTTGAATTCCTTTGAATGAGCTTGAATAATATTTAGTTTCAACCTTGGTCAAGTATTCCATTCAATTCAATTCAGGCGCAATACCTGGAACTAATCTGTGGAATTTAATGAATTTATCAAATTATCATTTAGAACTGGATTTAGCCAGAGAGGTCTCTCTTTTTGAAGTCAATCTAAAGAGATTTAGCAACATTTTACAAAAAATTAATTAATTGATACGTATTATTATTATTTTTATTTGTAACATAGAATTATTAAAGATTATTTCCCCACAATTCAAGTTCCAAACTTTTTAAATTTGCCGTAGGAAAATTTCCATTTTTTTGTGTAAACTGTTTTTAATTTCCGACACAAGTAAAACGCAAATGTCCATCCTTAGAAAGCAGGACCCGGACCCAGGACCTTATAACCCCAGACCCACATCCCTGCCCTCAAACCCTGATAACTGCCTGGGGCCAGACAGGACACAACAGTTTCCGTTTTCCGTTTCCTGTGCAAAAATGCGATCTGCGGGGAAGTGCGGGGAAAAAGGATTGCAAAGCAACGTTGAAACGAATTCCCAGATACCTCGCAAAAAGGATAAACCTCAATTTTCTTGATATAAACATATACTAACTGAACACATTACGGTTCTTGACGAAATATTATTTATAATAAAACTAAAAGGAAGTTCTTTCTATAAGTTCAAAGGTCTGGCTACCTTTAGTTGTACATATATATCATCCAAGCTAATATATATTCAAAATATGATTAGACTGATATGCCCGATTCGAGGATAGCAGCTGGGCATGTCCTCGCATTCCTGGCCAAGTTGACACGATTTGATCCGGGTTCAGTTACGGTTGTGTCCCGGTCTAGGCGGCTTATTGGTCAGAAGCTTGTCGATGATGTCGATGGTGTTCATGTGGAATGTTCATCGTGTTCAATCCCTCCTCCAGTTGGCGGGGACACAGGATGTAGTCCCTTCTTTTTGCGTTTCAAAAGGACTTGGCCCATGCTCTGGGCAAGCATTTGAAAGCGGGAAATCTGTTTTCGACTCCAGCAATTATCCAGAGCAACTGCGTGGGGCGTCGATTAGAGATTATTAAAGTGACTTTCTGAATGAATTTCTATATGCTATATATTCTACATATATAAAAGAATTATATGATGCTTACATATTCGTATATTCTTGCTTTTAGTTTTAAAACCCATTTGTAAACTTGTCTCTTAATTCCCATAATCAAAAATGTTTTCTACGAATTAATTGCTTCACCAGAACACACCATCAAATAGCGCTCACAGTTTGGAGGGATTTTCCTGTTCAGGATGCTCATTCCCTCGCCCATTCCCTGTCCTTTTATGGCATCGTAAACAGCACATAACACTAAAGAGCCTGCCGGGGGCGGGTCCTGGCGAAATATAGAAAAAAAATAAAAACTGCGTGTGCGTGTGTGAATAATAAAATAGTTTTCCAGCATCCATTTGCATATTTAAAAGGGGGGACGGAACTCGATGTTTTCCCCCGGAAAACTCCTTCCGCTCTCGCCTATCGCCCCGTGCTAATGGCTTTCCGTTACAGCCAGTATTTTGCCACTCTTCACGGCCACTTGTCGCACATGCAGAGTATAATTGTTTAATTTTTCATGCGCTTTCATTAAATAATAAAATAACAGCGATGGTCAAGAGGTTCGCAACAGCTGTTGCCAGAGCAAACAGAAGGACCACGTCGTCGTGCGCCCTCAACAAGTCCTGTCTGTGTCTATTCCCATCGGAGGCCAAGTTTATTTAGGTTGCCAGCAGGACCAAATTCCTTTATCCGCAATCCGAGGAGAGAACGCTTTTGGCCTCGCTTCGATTGGGGAATTCCAGTCACACACCCTGCTTTGCATACACTCCGGTTCAAGCAAATGGGATTTTAATAGTATTATAATTATAAGAGATAGAGAGTAACAAGTTTCAAGTTTGACAAGGAGTCTAGGAGCTTAGAGACAAGAGTGCATTAAAATATATAGACAAACTGACATGGTTAAATCGATCCGTCTGGATATAATTAGTTTGAAATGCCTCAATGCTTACAAAAAGAGTTTATAAATTTAAGAACTAATTTAACTTAATTTAAGAACCAATTTCAATAACTATTAAGTTATGGATTATCGAGTCCTTTTAATAAATTCACAGAACCTTCTTTGCTTTCTTCAATATGCCTGGTTCTACTTTCTTGTTCATAACTGTGCCATAAATATATGTTCCTATTAAATTGAGTTTTTAATTAAGCGCCAATGTCGACGGGATAAAGTGGATATTCTGCGAAGTCCATTGACGCAAAACTTGCCACACACATTTATTATCTTCTTCGGTGAGTTTATATATAGAATGGACCTCCGGCCAGACGACAGCTTTGTGCTGGGATTTATTTGAATATTTTTAACATTTCGTACCAGTATCCATTCAAAGAATGCGAGCCGAGTCTCCTGCTTCTCCTTTCAGGACGTAAGGATATATATGTATATATTTCCCTTTCAGTTCTTCTATTTATATTCCGTAATCCGCGCTGAAAAGCCGTGACCCTGGCATTGGATTTATTATTTTTTTTTGCTGAACGGAAAGCGCGAGCGGAAAAACCGAGCAAAGGTCGGGGTGGAAAGTGTTTTAAAAATATATTTGCTTTTTTATTTTTGCTGCAGAAAGGTAAAAAGGTGAAGCTTAGTTTTGTAATCTGATAAGTGCAGAATGATGATAAATTTGTAGAAAAACTACAAAGGGATCGGGTTAAATTTAATCAGGTAACCCTAATATTTTAATATTTAAAATTTATTAAAGAAAATTCGAAGTATTTTACAATATTTTACTTTGAGTGAGAATGTTCTTAAAGTGACTTTAAATACCGCATCACCTGTTTTTCTCAAAATATTTAAGTGAGATTTTAAACTCTGGAAAATATGATTTAATTTAAGCTTTCAAAGCTTGAAGCACCTCATCATTTTTCCATTTTCCCATTTTTGGATTATTTGAAATGCTCGCATTGGAAATTTAACAAAAAGCCAACCGCAACAATCCAAGGGTTGTGGGGAATCTGTGGGAAATCTGTTGGTGGGTTGGTGGGAAAATGTGGATGGTCTGAAGGGGGGTTGGGATGCTGAGGGCGTGGCGGAAGACCACCATTTCGTATGCAATTCCAGTGTTGATTGCAATTTCTGTGGTCGGACGGAATGTAATTTGTTTTGATATTTCTATTTGACGGATCCGTGGCTTTTTATGACACTCCACGGAGCTCCGAATGGCAGCCACAAGTGAGGGGTTTTATCCGGCTAATAGAGCGGAGATAGATCTGCTATAATTGCACACTCTTAACTTATTGAATCTAATTTACATTTGTGGGGACTCCAGAGGATTCTATAAATACCAAAGATTCCTTCTTCCCACCTCACACTCAACCACAAGGGGGCAACGTCCTTGGGGCATGATTAAATAAAGAAAATATCAGCTTACAACCTTAACTGATAACTGAAAAGGAGGAGTGTAAGGTCCTTTGGCCTGTAATTTGTTTTGATTATATGTTGCACATGGTGTCCAGGCCGTGTGTCTGCCTCTGCCTCCTTCTGGACACTCTCTCTGACCCTTTGTCTGCCACAGGTCACAGGTGTCAATGTTCTCCGTTCTCCTGTGTGGGTTTGAGCTTCATGTTTCTCAATATTAATTTATCCGATTAAATGAATATTCTATCGAAAGTAATTCTAGGTATTTGTGATTATAGAAGTTCAGAACTCTTTTCTTATAATCATCAGACCAAAAATAATATTTTAATAAAGGTTAAATCATGTTTGTAAGGACCCTGAGTAAAAGTTATCAAACATTCGTGCCCATTGCCTCTTGTTCTTATTTTTATGATACTTTTCATGAGCTCTAAAGCCGCTTTATTAGCCAGGAGCAAATGGTGTCAGTTGCTCTGAACATCCTTCCTCTCCATCCTGTCTCCTTTTTCTCCCCCTCCTTCCCAGAAAACCCAGCTTGTCCTCAGTTAGGACATTAATTTAATCGGCATGTCATTCCGTGTTCAAAGTTTTACACCTCTGCGACAGGAGGCAGGAGGCAGGAGGCAGGATAAGCATAAAATGCCTCTTGGCTTTGTCCTCATCTCAACTGGTTTCCCTGACTTAATTCCCTTGTTCCATCGTGAGCAGCTGGAATTCGCTGGAGGAAACTTTGCCAGAAAATGGGTTTAGTTTTGCACACGAGTATGTAAATATATATAACAAATATATATAGTGCTTACCTGTAACTAGATTTTTGATATTCCGACCTCCGACTCCCGGCTTCCGAGTCCGGGCTCCTAATTTCAAATTAGGAAATTAGAACTAGCAGAATCTGTAATCGAAAAATGAAACAATTTGCACAATTATGGGGAATTCATGTATTCAGAAAGTGGTTTAAAAATGTGTGTGGGTTCATTTGGCATTTAGCAAACGTAATCGATAATGCAAAATGGATGGAAAATAAAAATGTGAAATTAGGAAGAGCGAGAGAGGTGAAGTGGAAATGAATATGTTTGCTAATTTTTTGGCAAATGAGTGATGAGCCGAGTGAGGATTATGTATTGCCACAGATCAATTATTCTGACAGTTTGTTCCATTAGCATCCGAAATTGAAGAGCGGAAAATGATATCCAAATATAATTTCAGTTCAAATTCCTTGCCAAAGCATTGCATTTAAAGTTAAAATGAAATCGTAGGTTGGTATATGTTGCATAATTATAATAAGTATTTATTAATATTCGATATAATATATAGATAATATAAAATTATAATATTATACACTTACAAGTCTATTATTTAAGTCACAAATTGATTAAAGCTATTTATAAGCTATTTAATATGCATTTTCTTATGAAAATATAAATATCCTTCAGATTTTTCCCTTAAAACTCTCCTTACTCGCCGTAAAGCTAATCACAATTAGGCAGAAAATGTAATATTATTTTTTTTATGGCTGTTGATATGAAAAGGTGGCTTTTCCTCTCAAGTTTATAGCATTTTCCCCTCTTGTTCCTAAGACGAATCATCGTTAACATTTTTCCTTCTCTCGTTTATTACTTGCTTGATTTTTATGAGTTTTATTATCCAGAAGCAGATGCTTGGCATTGTTTGTTATTATTTCTTTACGTTATTTTTGCAGGTTTCTGCTCTTGTAAATAATATTGACAGTCATTTGTTTATGCATTTTATATGGCTTTCCTGCAGTCAGCCTACATTCCCTTTTAAATATTTAATATTAGCAAACATTTTAGAAATAATTTAATCAAATATTATTGTGAAACGCTCCTTTACTCTACACTTGCAGCTCTTGGGGTCGGACTCAAGGGATTGAATGCGAATTAAGCGGAACTAAGCCACAATTAACTGCGCATACGTGTCTCTATACAAATGGCAGAGCTCTTGGCCATGGCAACGGGTTTGCAGCTCATTAGAATTAGAACAGAAATAGGCACATTCTGAGGGGGCGAAGGGACGAAGGGTGGTGCAACCGCAAAATGCCATCAACAGATGCAAATGAAATGGCAATTGCCTAGGGCGCCTTCACAGCTGCGTTCACATCAATAGTAGCTTATAAACTCTGCCTTTCTAGAGGATAGTGTTCACATCAGAAGATTGTAACTTGAGATACATTTCTGGTTAATACCTCAGATACTAATGATCTGTATGCTGAATTTCTAGTAATTTGAACACTTCGCATGTCAGTGGAGTGCCTGGTTTATCTCATATATTTATCTCATTCTCAGAAGTCCCACTCATAATGCACAATCTTGCCTCGTGTCAGAGCCTCTCAAGCCAAATGAAACGAAATGGGAAAGTGGTAAAAGTCTCTTTGCGGAGAATTGCCTAAAAGTGTGCCTCTGGACATTCACTTATCCCATATGACTTGCACTTGCCACACGTCGTTGTGTCGCTCTGTGAATTATTTTCGGGTCGTGGCAGGATCCAAATGGGCTCCTCTTCCCCTCAATTGTGATTAGAATAAAATGTGGCAGCTGTGAGTTACGAGTGCACGTACCGAGATGGTCAAATGGGTGAAGTAAAGTCCGAGAGGGAAAGGACCCTAATGAATTCCTTAAAGAGCCGCCTCAACAGTAGCAGAAAAGTTTAATTAAATACACGTTTACTATTATTTATTATTTAAATTAATTAATTAATACTCTTTGAATCAATTGCCATATTTAAAGGTATTTTAATAAGTATTTTGTCTGTATTTTTGGGTATATTAAAGTGTTTATGCCAGTCATCCGGCTTCTTTTATAAAATATTCTCATAAACTCAGATTTTGCTAGCCAACTTGGAGGTTCCTTCCCTACTGCATTTCCATTAGCTTCAACTTTCCCTTAGCTTAAACTTTCCCTCCTCGCGGCTTTCAATATTCAAGAAAATATTTGTTCTTGATGATAAAGTGACAACTTGCAATTTGCAACACAAATTTTGCCGAAAAGTGTGGGAGCTTAAGTGGAAAAATCACCACATCGAAGGGAAATGTGTTTACAGTTGTCAACCTTTTCTGTTTTGGCTTTAATATTTTCATTTAACTTTATATATTAAATTACATTGAATTTGCTTTTTTTTTAAATATAATATAATTCATATTACTTTTCAATTAAATAAAATAACAATAAATTGTTGAGGTACTTGTTAGGAGGCATTTCCAAGCATGTTGCTATCTCTTGGACCTAACTTTCTACTTATTTTTTGGCTTCAATTCAAATTCAATTTCGATCGAACTACGTATCGGATTTCATAGCCCATTCGGAACACTAAGGTAACAGCATAATTCTGCTGATGTCATCACCAAAACGGGGAGAGGACGACAATCAGGGTCTCCATCGTCCTTGCTTTCATTATTTTTTATGTTCTCACATTTCGTGCGGGGCCTGTAGTCTGGACTAATCGAATCGGCCCAATGTCTATATATATTTGAATAATCAAACCGTCTACTGAGCTCGTTCCCTTATTTTCCTGATCAGCTGAGGGAGATGAAAGTGGCCGAAAGGCGAATAGGGGTAGAGAACGGTGACTATTGGGACAAATATGTTAATATCAGTGTTGGCAAAGCAAAGCGACAAAATAAACGAGTGATTTTGCTTTCTCTAATTTAACTTAGTACTTTGACGAAGACTAAGACAACGAGTTAATTTTTGACAAGAAGATAAGTTACAGGTGATGATGATACTGGTAATTTATGATCACGAAAATCTAAAGAAGACGATGATCAAATGTCAAAAAATTTTAAAGAAGCGAGAGGAGCGCCAAAGATTAGAGACAAGCGACAAGAAGAGCGAGAGTGACCGAGATAGAGAAATGGAGAAAGAAATGAGCCGAGCGAATGCATTGTTCGACGAGAGAAGATAGGGACTTGCCAGATTTGCAAAGATTTTAATCTATTAGAAAACACACCCTATTTTTTAACTTTATATAAAATAAATCAAAGAATTCCTCCAATTACCGAATTATCAATAATTTTTATTCTACTGAAAATATAAATGACTTCAAAATAATTGTTTGGATTCTTTTACTTTGCCAACTCTGGCTACAGTCCCTACTCCTGCCCCTTCCTCCAGCCACTCCCAATTCATTTTGATTCGCCTTTTTGCTCCAAGTGGCCCTTGAGCCCCTCAAGTGGGTGAGACGAGTGTGTGGATAAATGAGTTGGACCCGGGTCCCGAGGGGATTCAGGTCTGCCTGATATGGGAGGGATGCAGGATACAGGAGTTCATACCCCTTAAAACATACATCGAAGGGCCAAAATCCTGGCTAAAGTCAAATGAGCAGCTGTCGTCGATTGAATATGAATTGACTCTCGGATTAATATCGCTTAGGCTTCCCTGCCTCGTTCCCTGCGTTCCCCTAATTTGTCGCTAGAAACTAAGCGAAAATGGAATGTAAATTACCGCCCAGACACTCCAATCTCTCCGGCTTAGTGTCCGCAGTTCCCCGTTTTATGGCTTCCAATATGCGAGCATAACCATAAAACACAAATATCCGTCCGGGACAAGGACTCTGATGTGTGGAGAGCGTACTATGTGCCGCTAATGCCGCGCAAACGAAGAGGAAGAGGAGCAGGAAGAGTCCTTGTTGACTATTAAAGAGAGAGTCGACTCCTCTGATGACCTCCTTAAGATAAACTTAAACTAAATGACGGTCGAAAACTGTGTAAAAAGTGGATAAAAGTTACCATTTTATTTCATATTATTCAAATATCCAGTTTGGTTGTATAATAATATTAAATTTGAATGATGAAGAACCTAATAAAGTATCAAGTTGGTATTTGACTCTTTTAATTACTATGTTATCAATCCTACTAAACTTAATTTCCTTCTAGAAATATGTTGCTTTCAATGTTTAATTCACAAATTCCGTTATTTTATTCCTTGTTCTTAGATAAGGAAATAAAGAAATAATTTAAATCGAACACATTTGTCCCAGTAAGAGTCCAAAATTACTATTTACAGCAATTAAACAAGCCCTGTCTTATATTCCCCTTATCCTATCCTAGACTATATCCTGCGGGGCATAAAGACAATGTCCTTAAAATAGAAAATATATAGCCAATGCTAAGAAATGGAGGGTAAACGAGGCGCCAAAGGGAGACAATGTTTCAGCGAGATAAAGAGTCGGAAAAGGGGATTTTCGCTGAGGGAAGGGTCACAAAAAAGTGACCGCAAATAATTACAAAAACAATTGCGATTGCCATTCCCTTTCACACAGCCACTATATATCCTTGGCTTTGTCTGATAAGCCCTGGAAATGAACAAGCTGCAAGGAATGAATAGAAACAAATAAAATAAATGGAAAACTGCCCAAAGTGTGTGAAAAACAAGAAAAAACTTGGTAAGAGAAGATTTTGGTAACCAATTTAATGATAGAGAATTGCAAAAGTAGATTGTGAAAACTCAGCTGTATCTTTATTGTGATATTATATTTACAATTCAGCAGTCATTAAAATTATTGAGTTGAATGAACTAGAAAATTTGTTTGTTTGTCTTTTCCCTCTCTATAGTGTTGAGTGACCCTGGTCAGCTTCGATTGATTGGCCACTTTGATGGCTTGATTGATGAACAACTTGAGCAGGACACGTGCCAGTAAACAAATATTAATTACTTAAGTCTTTCCATATATTATATATAAATATATACAAATATGTATGAAGTTTGAAAAAGGAGGTACCTACTGTTTCCCTACCTATGCTTTCTCTTCATCATTTACTTGATTCAATTTCACTTCTTTAAAATTTCATTGTGCCATTTCCCTCAGAAATTCAATCTCGTATCTTTAAACTGCAGCAAAATGCGATTTCCTTCCCCCTCAAAAAACTTCTGATTGATATAATCAGTAGCCAGCCAAGAAATCATTTCTGAAATGACGAACTTTTTACTTTCTTGCCGACGACTGACCTCGTTCTGTCTGCGCTCATTACCATTCGGGGAAAGGGAAAGGAGTCGTAAAATTCTCGGCGAAAATGGAAAACTTACGGCTGCGTAAGCCAACTTAAAGAGCGAAGGACCCTTGAGGGCACGGGGGAAGGAATGCCCTTAACAAGGCTGACAATTACCAGAGAGCTCGCCCAGAGAGGTGCCGAAGCCAAAGCTCAGTCACAAAGACAAACAGGCAACAAATTAAAATGAATTAAAATTGTGTAGAGCTGTGAGTGAGTGGCAGTCTCTTGAGTGACGAGGACGGGTTAAGCGATGCCAGCAGCACCGGCAACGAGGGGTTAAGGTCACGTGATGGCGGAAGGCTCACTGAGAAAACAATTAGTATTTTGAAGATCTTGATAAAGTCTTCTTGGGTTTTTATTGAAGAGAATTCTTTAAAACCGTCTATATTAATTTGTTATTTCTTCATAATTAAATTTATATTTATACCCTTGCAGGGTATTATAATTTTAGTCAGAAGTTTGCAACGCAGTAAAGGAGTCATCTCCGACCCTACAAAGTATATATATTCTTGATCAGCATCAACAGCCGAGTCGATCTAGCCATGTCCGTCTGTCCGTCTGTCTGTCTGTCTGTCTGTCTGTCTGTCCGTCTGTCCGTTTCTACGCGAACTAGTCCCTCAGTTTTAAAGCTATCTGAATGAATCTTTGTAGATAGTCTTCTATATACTCTCACTCGTACATAAGTCGGAACGAGCCGGATCGGTCAACTATATCATATAGCTGCCATACAACCGATCCTTAAATTTGTAGAAAAAAAAATATAACTTGACTGTTTTTTAACATATCTTGATCAACTCTCGGTTATGAGCTTTTTATATTGTTTCTGATTTTTGGATTAAATTTTATAAAAAT
>VNJS01011082.1:0-59580 GCA_008042575.1 Drosophila watanabei | reverse complement strand
AGAGTGCATAAGAGAGGCGCTTTGTATTAAAAATAATTCAATTATTATTAAGGCATATGAAGTGAGAGCAGTAGGTTTCTCCCTTGTAGATTTTATAAGCACATTACAAGAAGTCGGTCTTAAAGAGAGAGCGTACAAGCTGACATACACATACAAATATGTGCAAATGATCTGTTTGCAATACCAGAGAGAGTGCATCAAAAAAAGAGTGTATAAGAGAGAGTGCATAAGAGAGAGTGCATTAGAGAGGCGCTTTGTATTAAAAATAATTAAATTATTATTAAGATATATGAAGTGAGAGCAGTAAGTTTTCTCCCTTGTAGATTTAATAAGCACATTACAAGAAGTCGGTCTTAAAGAGAGAGCGTACAAGCTCATACACATACAGATATGCGCAAATGATCTGTTTGCAATACCAGAGAGAGTGCATCAAAAAAAGAGTGCATAAGAGAGAGTGCATAGGAGAGGCGCTTTGTATTAAAAATAATTAAATTATTATCAAGGCATGTGAAGTGAGAGCAGTGGGTTTTTCCTTGTAGATTTTATAAGCACATTACAAGAAGTCGGTCTTAAAGAGAGAGCGTACAAGCTCATACACATACAAATATGTGCAAATGATCTGTTTGCAATACCAGAGAGAGTGCATCAAAAAAAGAGTGCATAAGAGAGAGTGCATAAGAGAGGCGCTTTGTATTAAAAATAATTAAATTATTATCAAGGTATATGAAGTGAGAGCAGTAGGTTTCTCCCTTGCAGATTTTATAAGCACATTACAAGAAGTCGGTCTTAAAGAGAGAGCGTACAAGCTCATACACATACAAATATGTGCAAATGATCTGTTTGCAATACCAGAGAGAGTGCATTAAAAAAAGAGTGCATAAGAGAGAGTGCATAAGAGAGGCGCTTTGTATTAAAAATAATTAAATTATTATCAAGGTATATGAAGTGAGAGCAGTAGGTTTCTCCCTTGCAGATTTTATAAGCACATTACAAGAAGTCGGTCTTAAAGAGAGAGCGTACAAGCTCATACACATACAAATATGTGCAAATGATCTGTTTGCAATACCAGAGAGAGTGCATTAAAAAAAGAGTGCATAAGAGAGAGTGCATAAGAGAGGCGCTTTGTATTAAAAATAATTAAATTATTATCAAGGTATATGAAGTGAGAGCAGTAGGTTTCTCCCTTGCAGATTTTATAAGCACATTACAAGAAGTCGGTCTTAAAGAGAGGGCATACAAGCTCATACACATACAAATATGTGCGAATGATCTGTTTGCAATACCAGAGAGAGTGCATCAAAAAAAGAGTGCATAAGAGAGAGTGCATTAGAGAGGCGCTTTGTATTAAAAATAATTAAATTATTATCAAGGCATATGAAGTGAGAGCAGTAGGTTTCTCCCTTGTAGATTATATAAACACATTACAAGAAGTCGGTCTTAAAGAGAGAGCGTAGAAGCTCATACACATACAAATATGTGCAAATGATCTGCTTGCAATACCAGAGAGAGTGCATCAAAAAAAAGAGTGCATAAGAGAGGCGCTTTGTATTAAAAATAATTAAATTATTATCAAGGCATATGAAGTGAGAGCAGTAGGTTTCTCCTACGAAAACCTAAGTTAATCGATATCAAATCGAAAACATTTATCGGTTGCAATAATGAGAACGCAACGAGGCGAATACAAAGCGATGTGGCACTCAGAAGCACGAATGATGCAGATGTCCCTGCAATCGTGTGTCGTTTATACATATTTGCCATTAATCAGGAATATCCATTTACATGTGATGAACTTTATCCCTTAACCTGTTTACATGCAAATTACTTGCTGCTCATTTTGTGTTGCATGAAGAGAAATTCGCTCGCATACAAACAGATGCAGAGAATGCCACCAAATAGCCATGTTACAGGTGGGATTTCCTATAACGATTTTTAAATTTAAAAAAGGATTAAAAATAATACAAAAAAAAGTATTGTCTTCTCAGAGATTTCCCAAAAATCTCCATTCACTTTCCAAATCAATTGGAAAACTTTCCAAAAACAGATTTCGTTGCATACTTAAGAGCGAGAGTAAAGTTTCTAGTTAAGAGAATCACACCTGTGCATATGTAGGTATGCCGTGCTGTATGAATAATTGAGATCCTGACAATGCAAGCGTTGCGATGCATTTTTCATATTTACAGCTACCTGGCGCAAGCGAGATGGCACGAGTTGACACGGCATACTTACGGGTTAAATAATATCAAGCATATGCAATTGCCATTACATCCTTGTAATTGCCAAAATAATGGGAATTATGCGTACGGGGGAAAGTCAAACAAGGAGGAGGCGCAAGGCAGTCGCAGAGCCCGGACAGACAGCCAGACGGCCGGACGGATAGTTAATTGAGCTGTTGGCTGGCTTACAATTCAAATTGTTGGCTTTGTTGTTGGCGTCATTAATGCGAGTGTTGGCACTTTCGCACGCACCTCTCGCTCCCACTTGCCCTTTTTCGCCCTGCCCTTCTCTTGCTTTCTCTCCCTTCCCCTCACTCGCTCAGTCTCTCTTTCACTCATTCTGTGTCTCGCGCCAAAGTTTGCTGGTAAACACATTCATAAAGCAAATATGCAAACACTGGCACACGCACACTCACAGAGCAGGTCACTCAAATAGAATTTAAACAAAATTTCATGTAAAACTAATAATTAAGGTATGAGTATTTATGAAACTTAATTCATCAACTCAAATGAGAGCTATGCAAATTGCCTAAACTGTTTCCTGATCCTTTCACTTCTCTCGCAGGGGCTTTCTCTCGCTTTTTTTTACGTTAATCTCACTCAATTACATTTGGAGAGAAAGCTGCAGAGTAACCTGGAACGAAACTCACTCATTCTTAGAGTTTGACATTATTTTTCCTTTGAAGAGAGAGGGTACAAGCTCACACACATACAAATATGTGCAAATGATCTTTGAGCAATACCAGAGAGAGTGCACCAAAGAGAGAGTGCATACGAGAGACGCTTACCTAGTCAAAAGCTTACAATCTCATAAACACAAACATTTAGTTACTTTTCCAAATTAAGCTGAAAATATGCTTCTAACTATTATTTTGAACACCAATGTGCCGAAACACACGCACACGTGTGCCAGTGATGCTCATGTCGATGGCATCAGACATATGCTAAACGAGCCGGAGCCGCTCCCCCTCTCCCAAACGCTACTCTCCCACCCATTGCCCATTCTGCGACTCTCCCTCTCACCCACACAACCCCCCGAGAGCCGAAGCCGGAGCCGAAGGCAGCCGTGCTTTCGGCTGGCGGAGTGTATAAAAGGCGCTGCTGGCTGCGCAGTCGACTGCATTCTGCGTTCGGCTGGCAAGGAGACGCGGTCTCCCTCAAATCCTCGGCTCGTTTCCGGTACCGCAGACTCCGGGCAGGAAAGAGCGCGGTAAAAAGCGCGCGCAAAAACAAAAAGCCAACTAACGGGACAAAAGTCGCGCGCGACTCGTAAGCTTGTTTACTTTGCCATTATAAATCCGGCGGGCGCTTTGTTTGTGTTGATGTTGGTAACTCTTGTGTCTTCCCCCCCCCCTAATTCTTTTTTTTTTACCCGTGCTCCACATTTCTGCATTTTTGTTGTTGTGTTTTTTTTCAGTGTTGTTGTTGTTGTCGTTGTTCAAACAGTGGCCAAGAAATAACGGGAACAAAAGATAGTAAAACAAACGGGAATTGGCGAAACGGAAGCGTAAAAGGAAAAGTGTTGCATTTCCCGTCGCTTCTGTCGTTGTTGTTGCTGTAGCTTCAGTATCTCCATTACCGTTAGCATCTTCTTGGGGCCCACAGCGAAATGGCCGCAGGTGTTGCCGACACCACTCCCCCCCCCTTCCACCATGCTGTTTGTTAAAAAAAAAGGAACAGTAAAACTTTGCCCAGTGTCCAGGCAATACCTGAGTTTCAAAAAAATTTGTTTGGAAATACTTTAAAAATAGAAAAGAAATCTTTAGAAAACAGTTTCTAAAATTATAATTTAATCACTTTTGAAGTTGAGTTAGGAAACTGAATATTTTATAATTTTTTAAACATTATTTGGTATCTTTTTCTACTTTTAGCAAACTGTTCTTGTCATTTTAAAAACTTTTCTTTTCTCCTTTTTTTTTCGATAAATTCCAGATCTATAAAAACCTCTGAGTTAATCGATTTTAAATCGAAAACATTTATAAAACAGTCTCTAAAATTAAAATTTACTAACTTTTTAGTTGAATTTAAGAAGAAAATATTTTATAATTTTTGAAACACTATTTGGGTTCTTTTTCCACTTTTTGCAAACTGTTCTTGTGATTTTTACAAAATCATAAGTATACATTTTAACTCAACTCAAATATTAATTAATATTCTTTGGAAACTAATAAAGTTTGGACTTTTCATTATGGATTAATATTTTGATCTCTTAAATTTTAAAATATTTTGAAGACTAATATATTTTGCACTTCATTCATTATTGTTTATTATTTTGATCTCTTGGATCTTTTATACTGTTCTTGTGATTTTTACAACATCATAGGTATAAATATCAATTAAAATCAATTAACAATTTACCATATTTTGGAAACTAATAAACTTTGAACTTCATTCATCATAGATTATTATTTTGATCTCTTAAATTTTTTCCAGACAAAAACGGAAGTGTTGGGAATACCATCCTTTAGAATATCTTATTTTTAGTATATGTTTTTTATGAATTTAGCAAAGAAAATGCACAACAGTTTCTTAATTTGAATTAAGTGTGCATTTAAATTATAACACTTGTAGTAGGCTGGTAGAGGGTCACACTAATATATCGATACGTGTACAACACCAATACTATGTAAAGCATATGTTAAGCCGATGTAAATTAACATTAGGAGGAGAAGAATGTTAGCAGATCTCGGAGAGAGGGAGTCGGTGTTCTGCAAAGTAATAAAGAAGACGCGTTTTTTATACTACTCAGCCTTTCTCTAAACGCCTACCACACACTTGAGTTTTATTTAATTAGTATTTATTTATTTACTATTTCAAAACTTTAAATGTATTCTCCTTAGGGAGTTCTAACTGTAACAGAAATAAACAGATAACAGATCCCAGCGAAAAGGTTCCATGACATGAAGGGGGATATATAGAGAGAGATATAGAGCAGAACCCCGAAATGGGCATCATAAAATCATTTAATTGATGATTTAGTGCAGTTCGTGATATCAATATAAAATTCACAATTTTCTTGTATTTTTTTTGTTTTTGTACAAGCATATTTTTGAAAAGTACATTTGAAGAGGGAGGAGGAAACACCTGCGTTAAACATTTATGTTTTTAGCACTTTATGCTGTCAATTTGACACTCACAAAATGCAAAGTGGAGAAGCTCGTAAAACGTTGTCGTGGAAACTCCAGAAATAAAATTAAAAGCACGTCCGAAAGGCATTTCTTTCAAATTGCTAAATATTTGTTATTATTTATTTTTGCATTGTCTCGGTGTCTCTCTCGATCGCTTTTCAAATTGAAAGTTAGAAATGAACTTGTCAAAATGGAAATTGCAGTTGTAAAATAAAAGAGAAATCCTTAAACGGAACTTTGTAAGAAAAAGAAAAAAGAAGGAATTTAAGTACTTTGCCAAAGTATTTCGGCGCTGAATGAAACTTTTTGGCACAAAGGCGTTGGAAATTTCATTTTAATTCGTTTTCAATTTGGTGTAAGCAACCGCAGGGCCAGGACTAAATGCCTCGAGGATTGCTTAACGCAGATCCCCCGCAACGCGATTAAACTTGGCAAGGCAAGGCTCCTGTATCCTTTCTCCTGGCTCCTGCTTGAATTTGGTGGGTTTCGGGTTTTCGGGTTTGAGTTTTGGTTTCGGGTTTCACCCTTGGATATTTATTGCTCCGCAAAGTTCATTCACAGGAGCTAATTTGGCGGACTCCCAGCCTCAGACACCTGGCCATAATTAATTATTGACAATATTAGAGTGAAATTCCAGCCATAACTTAATAGTTGGCTTCCATCTTAAATTATTGATGGCCAAAGGCCAAACTTTAATTATTGAATGTTGTAATAAATACAGGCATCAAATATGCATTTCATTTTGAAAATTTGTAATTAATATTTTCGCAATGTTGCAATGTCAAAAGCAATCAGAAGCGATAAACCCCGACATCGTTTGATATCAAATATATATATATGTATATACACCACACACTGGACTCGGTCAAAGGATTCTAATACCCGAAATCCTGTTAGTGGCACGTGCAGGGAGAAGAATACATATATAACAGAGGGATATATTCAGTAAATATTATTCTGCATAAATTCTTCACAGAATAAAAATTCCCATGATCATTTTTTCAACCTATTTTCTTTCTAGAAGAGATTTTATACTTTAGTTTTTAGTTTCTAGTTTCTTCTCTTTGGGGGAAATCCCGTAGATTTCGGTGGCAAGTTTTTTGTGCTAAACGACAAAGTTGCAACTTGATACTTTTACTTTTACTTCAAGTTGCAATGACTTGGGGGAAAAAGTAAACCGCAAACTGATTAATGCCATTTATGCCCCGACAAATCCCCCATTATACACCCCCGAAAACGTGATGGTGGGACGTTGCACGTTGTAAACTTTTCCTCCTCATTTTATTTTTTATTTTTTTGGTAATAAGTTGAAGGATGTACGCCACGCCAGGGAATTGTTAATGCAGGCGGCTCCGTGAAATTTGCCTCACGGCCATCGAAGGCAAAGCCTCCCAAAATAAGACACCAGAAAATGTCCACCGTCCTCCCCACCCCCAGAAACCACCCAACACGCCCACATTTATCCATCAGAAATGATGGGAAAACCCACTCCCCCGGCGGTGGCGGATAAATTTGTCATGTAAATACAATACAATGAACGTGTAAACATTTATTATGTGCTTACATTTCTCTGCTTATTGTTCTTGTTGTTATTGTTGTTGTTATTGTCAATGCTCAAATCTGTCAATTGTCTGATTTAAATTGTACACGGATTTGTTTTATTATACCCTGCTTAAGGGGGGAGTGTGTGGTGTGTGTTTTGAAGAAAGTCAAATTAAGGATTTCAAGACTTTAAATTTGACTTTTAAAATGATCAGGAATTTATCTAGGAATTAAGTTCGGGAGTAGTTCTTTGGGGATTTAAAGTATTTGATTATTAAATGGAGTCTTGAAATGAAATTAAACAAAAAAAGGATTTCAAGAATTTAAATTTGACTTGAAAAATTATTAGGAATTTATCTAGGAATAAAGTTAAAGAATAGTTTTTTGGGGATTTAAATGGATTAAATTATTAAATGGAGCCTTGAAATGAAATTAAACATATTTATTCCAGTAGTAAGGATTTTATAAAGATTTTTATTTAGGATTTTTTAAAGAATTTTTATAGAATTCTTAAAGGATTTTTAAAGGGTTTTTAAAGTATTTTTAAAGCATTTTTAAAGGATTTTTAAAGGATTTTTAAAGGGTTTTTAAAGGATTTTTTAAAGGATTTTTTAAAGAATTTTTATAGAATTCTTAAAGGATTTTTAAAGGATTTTTAAAGGATTTTTAAAGGATTTTTAAAGGATTTTTAAAGGATTTTTAAAGGATTTTTAAAGGATTTTTAAAGGATTTTTAAAGGATTTTTAAAGGATTTTTAAAGGATTTTTAAAGGATTTTTAAAGGATTTTTAAAGGATTTTTAAAGGATTTTTAAAGGATTTTTAAAGGATTTTTAAAGGATTTTTAAAGGATTTTTAAAGGATTTTTAAAGGATTTTTAAAGGATTTTTAAAGGATTTTTAAAGGATTTTTAAAGGATTTTTAAAGGATTTTTAAAGGATTTTTAAAGGATTTTTAAAGGATTTTTAAAGGATTTTTAAAGGATTTTTAAAGGATTTTTAAAGGATTTTTAAAGGATTTTTAAAGGATTTTTAAAGGATTTTTAAAGGATTTTTAAAGGATTTTTAAAGGATTTTTAAAGGATTTTTAAAGGATTTTTAAAGGATTTTTAAAGGATTTTTAAAGGATTTTTAAAGGATTTTTAAAGGATTTTATAAAGATTTTTATTTAGGATTTTTTAAAGAATTTTTATAGAATTCTTAAAGGATTTTTAAAGGGTTTTTAAAGTATTTTTAAAGCATTTTTAAAGGATTTTTAAAGGATTTTTAAAGGATTCTTAAAGGATTTTAAAAGATTTTTAAAGGATTTTTAAAGGATTTTTAAAGGATTTTTAAAGGATTTTTAAAGGATTTTTAAAGGATTTTCTGTTAGGATAGTTTCTTATCGAGAGACTTGCTATTTTACAAAATGAAAATTAAGAAAATATATTTTACCAAAGAAATTTCGCGAATATACTTTGTTAATATCTTTATCAAAAAAAAAAGGGTAACTCCTTATCGAAACATTTAAAGAGAAAGCTCTCTCTCTCTCTGCTTCCCTACATATCTCTCTCTCTCTCTCTGGTTTATATTTTTTTCAATTCCGCTTGAAGTGTGTTTTTTTATGTGTGTGTTTGTGTGTGTATTTGTGAACGAACGAACACATCAGCGATTTGATTTCAAAATAAATTGGTTTTTCCTATCACTGATTTTGCACACAGCAAACGGCAACAACGACAGAGGCAAGAGTATTCAAAGGAAAGCGATTAGCGATAGACGATAGCGATAAACGATAACCAAACCAACAAGAAAAGGGGGAGAAGCAGAAACACCGATAACCGATCAGCAAGGCTGCTTAAAATGCTGAAAATGCCACTGCAGTTGAGCAGTCAAGAAGATGACGGGCTCCGTCGCTCTCTTGGACTCCGCGAGAAACCACAGCAGCAGCCGGAGCAGCAAGAGCAGCGAGAGCAAGAGCAACAACAGGCTTATCATCATCGTCGCCATCAGGAGCAGCGGCCGAAACAAAAACAATTGCTCCAAGGACGTTCGCCGGCAGTGCTGCCAGTGATGCTCCTCCTGCTCCTCGCCACGCTTCTCACGCGTCCACTGAGCGCATTCTCCAATCGTGAGTACAAACTTTAATATTTATTTATTCATTTTTGGGACATAAACTAAGGTTATTAACTAAGGTTGTTAAAATATTTGATTCTTTGTCTGGATCTGTAATTAATGTTGAAATTATATCGATTATTACAACAGTTATCGATCACTACCAGAAATCCTTCTTTTCATCACCTTTAATGGGGAATGTAGTAGTTTTAAAAAGGCAAGAATGCTTACTATTAAAAAATCTATAACGAAACCATTAACTATGGTTGATAAAATGTTTCATTAGATTCTGTTTCTGTAATTAAAAGGTAAAATGATATCAATTATTACAGCAGTTATCGATCACTACAATAAATCCTTTATTTCGTCACCTTTAATGGGGAATTTCGTTGTTCTAGAGAGGCAAGAACGTTTTCTTTTAATTAATCTAAAACATTTAATAAATCAAGTTATATAAATAATAATTTCCACAAATATTTATTATAAAATTCTTACGAAACCACTTCGATTTATTCGATAGATCAGCTCTCGAAGTAGTTTTCCATCTATAATAGATTAAAAACATTTATAATATATTAATATATTATTAATATAATATATTTTAAATTTATTCAATCAATATTGAATTCTTTAAACATACTTCATTAAGTTGACACGATCAGCTTTTCAATTAGTTTTACAAAACGAAAATAGATCAATAATCGTTATCGTTATCATTTACGCTCGCATTCAAAATAAGTTAAAATGTTTAATAAAATAAAATATAATTAAAAAATAAAAATTCCTCAAATATTGATCATAGAATTCCCTCGATTAACACTTTGATTAATTCGATAGAACAATAAAAACTCAATAGAGCACTACAATCGCTATCAGTCACGCTGCCATCTCTAATACGCAAATGCATAGGCGGCATTCCGGGCAAGTTGAGCCGCTTGTTTGCCAGCTTGTTTATAAAGCTGTCCGTCTGAGAGAGTGAGTGAGTGAGTGAGTGTCTGTTCCCGTACCCATCATGCCCGTGCCCGTGTCTGTGCCTGTGTATGTGTGACTCCTGGAAAAGAGAGTGGCTGTGTGTGTGTGTGTGTACGTGCATGTGGAAGCATGCGTGGGGCATTAAGTTATCAAGTGGAGCGATGGCATCGCCGCCAACGAAGATGGCGGATTTGCGGCCAGTTCCCTTCGACTGTGACATGTTTGTTTGTTTCTCCCGCTACAAGCATTAAAATTCGCACACAGACACACAGACATTCCTCCCAAGATTGGCAGGACGAAGAAAGGATGGAAGGAGGCAGGAGTGAGTCGTAGTAGGTGGCTTCCTTGTAAAGTTCATGGCTTGGTGGCTTGTTCCGAGACGACGACTACGACGACGACGCCTTGGCTGGCGTGCATTAAAAATCAATAGAAGTTACAAATGTATCCTTCCATTGGGCAAAAAAAAAAGGGCAAAACATTTGCTGGCGCCATTTGTGCGCTGACAGCCTGACTGACTGACTAACTGCCTGGCAGGATGCTTCGCTGGCCACCAAGCCAAAGGATTGCCACGCGAATAGGTAGCTGCAGGTGCCAGCTCAAGGATTTCGCAGATTTCGCAGGACGAAGTGTGTGCCCATTGAGGGATCTAAGAGCGATAACCAATATAAGCGATAAGTCTTGGCTGGATTTCATTAACTAAAAGCAATAATTAAGTCTTAAAAGGGTTTTTTTTTAACTAAAAAACGAGGTTAATATAATAATTTATTAAATAAATAAGAAGTAAGTAAGAAAATAAGGGTTAAAAGGGTTTTTTTTACCCTAAAAACGAGGTTAATATAATTATTTATTAAATAAATAAGAAGTAAGTAAGAAAATAAATTGGAAAAGATTATCGATACTTTAGCGATAACTTATCAATAGCTTATCTCATTTAAGAAATGTCTTTCCCTGGCTTTATTTCAAACCAACATTCAAGTTTTTGAAAGGACTTTACTACCTAAAAATCGAGTTTAAATTTTAATATTTATTATATTAATAAGAAGTAAGCTAGAAAATAAATAGAATAAATATTATCGATATTTTAGCGATAACTTATCAAAAGCTTTTCTCATTTAAAGAATGCCCTTGCTTGGCTTTTATTTCAAAGCAACTTACAAGTTTTTGAAGTGACTTTACTACTTAAAAAAGGGAGTTTTAAATATTTATTAAATAAAGAAGTAAGTAAGAAAAATAAGTAAGAAAATAATATCGATTTTTTAGCAATAACTTATCAATAGTTTACTTCATTAAAGAAATGTCTTTGCCAGGTTTTTTATTTTTAAAAGCAAGTTTAACTTGAATATTTATTAAATAAATAAGAAGTAAGCTAGAAAATAAATAGGAGAAGATTTATCGAAATCTTACCGAAAACTTATTATTAAAACCTTATCTAAATAGGAAAATATTATTGATATCTTTGCAAAAACATATTAATATCTTATCTTAATTATGAAATGCCCTTGCCTGACTTCAATTTAAATCTTCCGCTTACCCTTCAACGCATGTCCTAATAAACAAGTCTGTAAATATATTTCCCAAATGAAAATCTTGGTTATTACACATCCTTGCTTGAGTTACTTCATCAAAAACATATATATCGACATATAAGTTAAAGCAAATCCATTTACTTGATGCATTTGGCAAGCAAACTCCGGCCGAACCGACCGAATGCCCAAACATCATCATCATCGATGGCAACAAGTCCAAATTGATGCTCGAATTTCGTTGGCCATTTTGGTGACAGTTCATTGGTCCGATGACAGCGACAAAGAGCATTCATGAATCATAAATGGGACAAACATACTTAATGGCCATCGTCTATGTTCACATATTTCACTGGAAAAATTGGTTTAAAACATAGAAATATGTTGGGGAGAGTCTAAAGTTATTAGAGAATTTATAACTCTTAAAATGTGCAATGCAATTAGTGTAACTTTTTATTAAAGACACTTTACAAATTGTATAATTATTTGGGGCACTTTGATATTGATTTTTTACCTTTTCATTCTTTTTGGCTTAAATTATAAATCATAAAAATAGTAAACTATTTAAAAAAGACTCTTCTTTAAGTGTAGATGAAACATAATACTTTGTTCATCATATTGGGGCATTGAATGTCCATAAAACAAAAATTTGAATGCGAACCGTAAATATCCAAATAAGCAAAATAATTTGTTATTTTTATGCTTTCTTTTTTTTCACCACCATCTTGGCTCAAATTACGTATACGCCATGTGGGCTTCGACTTTAAGTTCGAGTTTCAATTTGAGCAAGAGTTTGAGTGTGTCTGTGTCTGTGGAAAAAGGACCTCCCATAGAGTCAGAATCCGACACAAGTGTCTGATTAGTGCGAAGAAGGGCCTCTCCACTTATTTACCTTCGACGAGGCTCTGGGCCTCATAAATCCATAAGGAACTGACAAAACCGTAGCTTTGCTTCTTTTTTTTTGTTGTATTTTTTATATGTCTGCCGATTGGCCAGCTTACAGAGAGCTTTGCATCAACGAGGGGCGCCACAAGGAGTATCCCCCCGGAATCCCCGACAGACACACGGACACACATTCTCGGTTCCGCCATAGCTTCCTGCTTAATGGCCGGGGCCATGTTGTACCAAACAATTCAATTTATATAATCCGGTGGCCAGTTCCTGGGCAGAGCTGACAATTTGTCCGTTTTATTTTATATATTTTTTTTTTCGGCCAATTTGTGCTTTCTTTAAGGATCTTTGAGTAATATTTTGTGGTTTGGCAAGCAAATAATTAAAGTTTGACTTTGGAATTTGTTGAAATTATATAAATAGTAACTAATAAAAGTGGCATAAGCAATGACAGAAAAAACTACTTAAATTTAAGACTTAGTTGTACATTTTTTTTATAAACTTTTCTTGTCAACAGCACTGATTCCGACTTGCTGAGGTTGCCAGGTTCTGGGTTCAGGTTAATGTGTCACCAACAGCCACATCCACATCCACATCCACATCCACATCCAGAGGATGTGAATGTCACGTTAAACGCATCACGTAACCGGATGCGTATGCGTGTTACATATTGCTTCGTTCCCTTTATTATATTTTTTTTTTTGATCCCTTTGAAAGCGGCGAAAGTTGCATCCGGAAGTTGTGTAACGGACATTTGATTGAATTTTGGTTAAATCAAAAAAAACGGGCCAGCGATTAAAGCCATGAAATAAAAACTATTCTTAATTGCAAAATCAATTGGCCATTGGGCACGTTCCGTCAAGGATAATGCCTGGATGACAAAACCGAATTACATTACGCAAATTGATTTAACAGCATTGAATTATAAACTAAATGCAAATCTATATTCCGCAAATATATTTATGAATTTCGATTGATATATATGCAAAATTTAAATTTGCGGTTAGTATTAGTTATATTAAATTTTAAAGGTACAAAATAAACCTTATTGGTGGGCTTTAAATTACGCATACGCAGTGTTGACTTTAGATATATATTTACTAAGAAAAATTATTGGTCATGATCGATTTTGTCAAAAAAACAAGAAAACACAAATTAAAGCTGGGGTACATCGATGTTTATCGATTTAAAATCGATTTTGTGTATACAAAAATATCGAAAACGCATATTACGCATACGCAGTGTTGTCTATAAATATATATTTATTAAGAAAATTTATTAGTCATGATAGATTCTGTCAAAAATAAGAAAATATAAATTAAAGCTGGAAAACATCGATGTTTATCGATTTAAAATCGATTTTGTGTATACAAAAACATCGAAAACGCATATTACGCATACGCAGTGTTGTCTATAAATATATATTTACTAAGAAAAATTATTAGTCATGATCGATTTCGTCAAAAAAACAAGAAAACACAAATTAAAGCTGAAATACATCGATGTTTATCGATTTAAAATCGGTTTTTTATACAAAAACATCGAAAACGCATATTACGCATACGCAGTGTGGCCTTTTGTGGTATTTTAGTTCTGAAATTGCGTTGAAAACAGGATAACACATTAATAATTTTTTGAAAGGTGGAAAACAATTATGTTAATCGATTTTAAAACAGTTTTGCTTACAAAAACTTTGAAAACTTTAACTAATTTCTCTTTCTTTTTCCTATTGTTACGTTTTCACACATTCAAGTCCTGAAAATAATTATTTGATCAATGCTTGTTCATAAAAACCTTTCAATATCTTTTATTTTGCTTCCCTTTCACACCAGACTCACCTGTCTGAGAGCAACAACTGCTCTCGCTGGAGCAGGTGTCTGGCCTGTGGTCCGTGTTTATTTAATTCACGTAAATTTTTATTAATTTTAATTGAAAGCTTTACGAGCGTTTAGCAACGCGCTTTGAGACTTTTCTCCCCCGACATTTTGCACCCTTGCACCCTTTGCCTTAATTTCTTCCACTGCCACCACTCCCCTTTTTCGCAAGCGGCGCCTTTGTTTGAGCTTAACTTTGCTGTCGTGTTCTTTATATTTTATTTCTTTTCGTTCAGGGGCGTATTCAAGGGGGTTAATTACTATTATTTTTTATGCTAATATTATTTGTTAAGTTTAAATTCTAAAATATATATAAAAAATATTATTTGAGAAATACAGATTAAAAAATTCAAATACTGAAATTCATACAAAAATATTTAATTTCATAATTAGATCTAGAGAGATCTTAAGGCTCCCTTTGTGCGCCGCTACTGACTTCAGTCTGTATGTGTTCAGCTGCATTTTCTTGCTCTCCCTCTTTGCCCTCTCTCTCTCTCTCGCTGACTGACGTTCCTTCTAGCTAGCTGTCGTTTCCTTCTTTATTCCCGTTCTTTTCCAACGCCGCACCGCTTGACTCTCGCTTTTTACAGCTGTTCTCCGCTGTTGTTGTTGTTTCGTTTTTATGCTCTGCTCCTCTGTTTTAGTGTTGATTTAGTTGTTGTTATTGTTTGGCGACTTTTGTGTTGTGTGCAAAGTGCTCGGCGGCGGCGCTATTGTTGTTTGTATTTCTGTTTTTCGCTCCTGTTATTATTATTGTTGTTCTGAGACTGCTTGGCACTAAGCTCTGACTGGACTTGGCTGGAAATTTAAGACCTGGAAGAGGAGAACGAGAGTCAGAAAGGCGGAGCGGCAGGCAGTGGAATGAGAGTGAGAGTCTTCAACTGAGATTTTCCAATAACAGAATAACGAGAGGGGGAGTGTCGAAGACTGAAGTACCGTGGAATTATTTAAATATTTTCATTATAAAAATAAATACAAAACAATAATATTTATGATGTGTTGGGAATATAGACAAACATAAAGGTTTAATGGATAAAAAGAACATGGAATTTAAACTTTTGTATATGCCAAACATAATTTCATTTTTCATAAACAATATACCTTATAACCTTATATGCAGGGTATCAAAATTACCATACATAAAAGGAGCAAGTTCATTGCTCGCTCGCTTCGGCATTCATTCGTTTTCGTCAGCAAAAATTTACTGGCGAACTAAAACTTGTCATTAATTTTA
This sequence comes from Drosophila watanabei, assembly GCA_008042575.1. Taxonomy (NCBI): domain Eukaryota; kingdom Metazoa; phylum Arthropoda; class Insecta; order Diptera; family Drosophilidae; genus Drosophila; species Drosophila watanabei. The sequence goes on along the minus strand of VNJS01011082.1, from coordinate 44,115 downwards.
ATCAAGAAGAGAGGGAGGGAGAGCGGCCAAACGATTGGCCCCCATAAAGTATGCTATGAAAATTTAATTAGCAATACAAATTCAGATTCGAATTCGAAATTTTCGGCAACTGCAAGAGGATTATATTTGCAATATTCTGATGACTTATTAAGAGACTTGAGTGGTATTTTATTTCAATATTTCTGTGTGACTTTCTAACAAAGAAATTGAATCACATAAATATACTTTAAGAAGCTTACAAATTGGTCTCAGAAGTGTTATTAAATAACTTATTTTACACAAAATGATGCGGAACTTGATTATTTATTACAGAGCCGTTTCATTTATCATCAAGTGCACACAGTTGGTGTAATATTCACACAAAACAGTTATCTAATCTGGTCCCCGACGCACATAATGGCAAATGATTTGCCTGAAAATGAAGGGAGAAGAAGAGATCTCTCTTTCTCCTTCTTCTCCTTTTCATACTGTCCCCTGCTCCCCCCCACCTGTCAGCCTATATCTCGCCTAAAGCGATTTAAAAAGTTATTACCTTTCTTATCGCCGGCATCTCCTGCTCCTGCTGCTCCTGCCGCTCCTCCGTATCCAAAAACCGAATCCCTAGACAGCAAATTTGCTTTTGTATAACGCAGGTGCCGGTTGTCTTTTGCACTCGGAATAAAAATCATTTTCAGTGAATTATAAAATGTAATTATGGTTTTAAATATTTCTCAATTATATTTTCACGAAAATAAAGAATCAAACAGAAGTGTGGTAACACTTTTATTGCCAGCATTGCCAGCTCAAAATATTACAACTTTAATCTAATTTTTAATATCCATCAAACAGAAGTGTGGTAACACTTTCATTGCCAGCATTGACAGCTCAAAATGTCACAGCATAGTGTAGGAAAACGTTAATAAAATATTTAATTTGATAGCCTTATTATTATCATAAGGCTTTAAATATTTCTCAATTATATTTTCACGAAAATAAAGAATCAAACGGAAGTGTGGCAACACTTTTATTGTCAGTATTGCCAGCTCAAAATTTCACATCATAGTGTAGGAAAACGTTAATCTAATATTTAATTTTCATCAAACAGAAGTGTGGTAACACTTTTATTGCCAGCGTTGCCAGTTTCAAATTGAAAGCTTTAAATCAACCCCAAAATTTGTGTGAAAAAATAACATTAATAAGACCAAAATAAATCGGAATATTTATTTAAAGTGTGCAACGTGCTGGCTTTCCTTTTGTGTGTGTCTTTTTTGGCCTACTCATTTTCGGCCTTCTTTTGGGCCCCCAAAAACTTTGGCTGCTGCAATCAGTTGACAATCGGGCAAATCATCCGCTAACTAAACCGAGGCTAATGAGATATATACATATATACATATACGTGGACCCATTTTGGACCCCATATATAGATGGACGTGTATTGGAATTCGGTGTCAGAGTGAAAACTCGACTGAATAAATAATAAACTCGAAGAAACACAAAAAGAAAGAACAACTTTGGCCAACATTCAGTGGAGTGACTTGACTTGACTTGAGCCTGAGACTGGGCCACGGGGAAAACTTTGGGGCTCCATTCGAAAGGAGCAAGGAGTACGTGGATATCACACGGAATCAGTGGAGGTCAGAGGAGTCGGGAGCACGAGTCGGGAGCACGGGTCAGGAGAGGCCAATGATGGCCGTTCTGCGACGTTTGCCAATTTCAGTTCGATTTATTTAGTGGAAACCAATAAATAACCAATGATGTATGTCTCTCTCACACACTCAAACACTCACACACATCACACACACAAACTGGCACAAGCACAACTGTGTCCCACGAGTGCAGTGTTGAACAGTGGCATGTGAGGCGTTAAAAAAGCATAAAATTCGGGTATATGTGATTATTTATTTAACAAATTATTATTTATTTTAAAAGTTAAGTTTAGATAAATTAATTTGAATGAAAATTCATTTTTATACATTACAAAATTAATTTAATATCAATTTTTTAGTTAAAATCGATATAACATACTTTTAAAGTGACCATCTTTGATTTCTTTATCATATTATCATTTATTCTCTTGTATATTTCCTAGATTTCTTAATTAGCATTTATTTAACCTACTAAAATATAATGAATTTATTTTATTGAATATTATATTTCTATTTAAATATTATTGTAATATATTCATGAGTAAGACCGTATATATTTCTCTTCATAGAAACCAGATTTTTTTAACCTAAAAACTTTGATTCACAGAAAAACTGTCTTTGGTTTAATAAATGTTAAAAAAAAAGGCATATATGTATATATATATAGTCGAAAAGTATAAAATTCGGGTATTTATGATTATTTATATTATTATTAATATTATATTATTATTTTAAACAATAGTTTCATTTTATTTACATACATTTGAATGCAAATTATTTTTTTGTATATTACAAAAATAAATTATTATCAAGTTTTTTTTAGTAAAGATTGATATAACGAGTTTTTTAAAGTGACCATATATAAAAATTTTCTATCATTTTTTATATTATATTATGATCATCATGTTATTCTAGATTTCTTTATTAGTATTTATTTAACTAACTTAAATATAAGCAATTTATTATATTTAACATTATATTTATTAATAAAAATTAAATATTATTGTTATATATTCTTGAGTAAGACCGTATATATTTTTCTTCATAGAAACCTGATTTATTTAACCACTTTTGCTCAAAGCTAAAAACTTTGATTCGTAGAAAAACTCTGTTCGGTTTAATAAATGTCACAAAAAAAAAGGTATATATATATATAGTCGATTCCTGAGATAATGGTCCCACAGTGTCCGAAATTGCCTGCAGCAGCGTGAGCGCGCGGTGACATAAAGCGGGAATTCCCCGGATCTCCGATGTGTGTGCGACGCGTGAGAGGATTCTCTCCCCCCGAAAAAAAATTCTGTCACTCTTTGGCGAACACAATTTAACACTTTGTCGCAGAGGGGGGGGAGGAAATGGGGAATAACTAGGACATGAAGGACCTCTGGTGCAGTAACAATCTCAATCCGAAAGCAAGCCGGAACCCCAAAACAAATATGGCGTCATTGAACGCATTTCCGTTTACATTACACGCTCATTTCCGCTCCGTGTGGCTTTATTAAGCGTCTCCAGTTTTTTGTGTTTTTGTGTTGCATTTCCCCATCGGGTTTTCCTTCGATTTTTCCTGTGTGTGTGTGCCACTTGAAGTGCGCTCAAGCAAGCCAAAGCTGTTAAGGGAAATTTTCTTTGAATTTTGCTCCGGTTAGCGAAGGATTTCGATTCGGGTTTCGAGGTTTTCTCCTTTTTGCAGAGAAAAAGTAAAGAAAAGAAGAGATATTTTCATGTTCCAGCCAATCGATCGTCATTATTATGTCTTACTTCCTTTTCTTGACACAAAAATTAAGATGAATTCCCTTTTTTCCAAGGTGCTTCTTAAGTTACATATACTATATCTTATATATACTTTATATATCTTTGTGTTGGCAATTTAAATTGGCCAAAATCATTTGATGCAGTTTAATCCAAGTGTGTGTGGATGTGGCATGAAGTGTGGTGTGTGTGTGTGTGTGTGTGTGTTATCCTTAAGAGACCACGATTGGCTGACTTTGTTGAAGGAGAAAAGGAAACTTTAATGCGATTTAAGATGACCAAAAAGGAGGAGCACGTTGAGCAGGATTTAGAGGCAACCGCGAGAGAGACCTTCACCGGGGAATGCAATCCAAGAGATAGCCACGCTCCATGCCCAAATCCCATTTGATCGTATTTGTATATATAAACACAAAGGATAAGAGCTTAAAAATTATATATAGAATTTTTGATATTTTTCCTGCTGTAAAACCTATTAGAAAATAAAGGAAGCTAGCTTGAAATTGTTAATTGTTGACTTTAAATAGATTTTTTTGTATTATTTTTTTGATATAATATATAGTTTTATGTCATATAATTAATACAGTAAAAGTCCAAGTTATTTATATTATTTTCCATTATTTTTTACAAGGTTAAGAGCTTAAAAATTATATAAAGAATTTATTTGATATTTTTCCAGCTGTATATAATCGGTTTAGAAAATAAAGGAATTTTATAAAGCGGACTTGAAATTGTGTTAATTTTTGACTTTAAATAGATTTTCTTGTATTATTTTCATACATCTAGTTATATTTCATATACTTAATACAGTGAAAATCCAAGTTATTTATATTATTTTCCAATATTTTTACCAAGGATAAGAGCTTAAAAAATTATATATAAAATATTTAATATTTTTCCTGCAGTATAAAAACCTATTAAAAAATAAAGTAAGCTAACTTGAAATTGTTAATTTTTTGACTTTAAATAAATTTTCTTTGATTATTTTCATATATCTACTTAATACAGTGAAAATCCAAGTTATTTATTTTATTTTCCATTATTTTTAACAATTATAATTGATATTTTCCTGCTATATAAACCTATTAGAAAAAAAGGAATTTTATAAAGCGGACTTGAAATTGTTAATTTTTTGACTTTAAATAGATTTTCTTGTATTGTTTTTTTTGATATAGTATATAGTTTTATGTCATATATTTAAATCAGTGAAAATCCAAGTTATTTATATTATTTTTCATTATTTTTAACAAGGATAAGAGCTTAAAAATTATATATAAAATATTTGATATCTTCCTGCTGTTTAAACCTATTAGAAAATAAAGAAAGCAAACTTGAAATTGTTAATTTTTTGACTTTAAATAGATTTTCTTGTATTATTTTCATAGTTATATTTCATATACTTAATACAGTGAAAATCCAAGTTATTTATATTATTTTCCATTAAATAATATTCTTTAAATAAAATTCCTTTGTTACTTATTCCCTTTATCCCTTCATTATATTTAGTATTTTTTTTCCATTGATTCACTTGAAATAAATAATAAATACACACGTTATTGTTATTGATTTTCATTTATATTTCTTTGTTTCAATGCAAAAATTCTTGGCTTAATTAATTAATGCAACAATGTGTGTTCGTTCGGGGAATTTCATTATAATTAATTGGCTTTAGTTGGGGATTTTTTTATTTAGACATTTTTGCAGAATCGGTTATGATTTTGATTGAATATTTACGGGGCTTGGTTTTATTTCCCTCTCGCATTTATTTACTGCTCTCTTGCTTCATCGTTAGTTGCTTCTGCTTTTGCTTTTGCCTCCAACTGCTGCATAAATATTTAGATTCAATTCAAATTGCTTTCCACTTGCGAAATTTCGCTGTCCTTTTGCCATCGTCCTTTTTTGTTTTGTTTGTTTGTTTATTTGCTTTGTTATTTCGCTTCCACTTCCACTTCCACTTCTCCTTGGGCTTTATGCCGGACGATTGGCAACAAAAGCTGCCAATTTGTATTTCAATTAAATTTGAATGTATTTGTGGGCACTTGGCTGCTGCCTCCTTGGGTTTTCCTTGGCTCCTTTCTTCATCTTTTCCGACGTCGTCTCAGCCTTCTTCTTCATCTCAATCTCTTTCTGGGCCCAAAAGGTATTTGGCCAAAAGTGTCGGGGTATTTAAGAATCCTGTCTTTATGCAGTTGAGATTATTTTGAGTTAAAATTTGTTAGTTTTACAGGAATAAAATCAAATAAAGAATATAATATATCTAATTAAAGTCATATTTTCAATCTTATATACTTTTTTTTACTAGAAAAAGAGGTTCTGTTAAACATAACATACAATGTAACTTCGATGTATTGTTTTTACCTTTATTTTCTTTTCTATTTAAATGGAATTTAATTTTTTTAAAATTCATTTTAAATGTCTTATTATTGAAAGGATTTTTTTCTATACATTTAAACTTCTAAATAATTTAATAAGAATTGATATTAAACTCTTAATTAGGAATGAAGATTTATTCTTCGCCTTTAAAACAAAAAAAAAAAATTATAATATAATAAAATATACATAATTTAAGAAAGTCAATTAAATTAAATGTCTGAGAGAATTTTTAAATATATATAATAACTTATCTTTAAAGAAAGTCAATTAGTAGTCTACGTTTTTTACCATAGATTAGGTAAGAAACGTTGGCTACTAATTGACTTTCCTAAAAGTTAAGTTATTATATATTATATATATATTATTGTTATTATATATTTCTAAAGAATTTTCTCAGACATTTAAGTTTTAAAGTTGGCATAAATATACCCTTTACTATTTTTTTTTTCGTTTAAAAAGCAAATACATTGCTTCAAATAATTCTAAAATATTTCTTTTACCATTTAATTATTTTAAAAAAGGTCATTTTTCTTGTAATTAAAGTCCGAATAAAATAAAACATTGTTGTATACATAGTTGGTTTTTTTTATTAAATGAAAAATTCTTTAATATGTTTGCCACTTTATAAAATATATAAAATATATAAAATCTATAAAATATATAAAATATATAAAACATATAAAATATATAAAATATATAAAATATATAAAATATATAAAATATATAAAATATATAAAATATATAAAATATAGAAAATATATAAAAAATATATAAAATACATATTTTCTTTATTAATATATTCTCTCCCTAAAATTACATAAAAAATCAACTAAAACCTTTATTTTCTCTTTAATTCTTGAAAAGTATATTTTAACTTTTTTTATTTAATGCCAAAGATTGTTTCTTGTAGTTTAATTTCCACTTTTAATATTTCCCAAATATCAGGTAACTCTTTCCAATTTATTATTTAATTAATTAAGTCGAAAAACACCCTTTTTTCCATAATATTATTAACATTTCTCTCGAATCAAAAAACGGTATCTTGTAGTTGGTAATTCCCAAACCCTTGTTTACAGTTTACGCCCGGAACTTGAATCCATCAACAGGGGAGAGCTGGGGGAGAGCTGGGGGAGAGCGGGGGGGCATATGGATTTTCCGCTGGATTTTCCTTTTGGCCAACACGGAAGGGGGTGAGCAGGAGGGGGCAGAGGCGGGGGTGGGACGGAATTGTGGAATTGCCGCCGCCAGCCAAGTGTCAAAATGGCGCTTCCAAGTAATTTACTTATGTCTAAACAACTTTTATTGTTGTTGTTGGAAAGCGGTGGAAAAGCGGTGGAAAGCGTGGAAAAGCGTTTAATTAACTAACTGCTTCCCCATATATAGCCGCGTTTAGTTTTCGGCAAATATTTGTTAACTTCCGACGGCGGCGCCTCAATTAGCGCCGCGAAGTAAATCTATTTTAAATTGATTTTCGTTGCCTGATTAAATTGAGTTTGGCCAAGCTACCAGGTTTTCCCTGTCCCCCCTGCCCCCCTTTTAGGGCTTGTCCTTGCGGTATATAATTTCATTTTTGAATCCACGCCCCCCCCCCCCCCCCCCCCTTGCCCCCTTGGTCGCGGGCTCTTAGCCAATTACAAAAATGCTGCCGGGCTTCATTTCATTTCTCAAATGTTTCCATGTGGAACATTTTGCAACTCATTAAAAGGCAAGGCAAGCAGTACACTGGGAGATATTTTAAGAGAGTTTTCTATTTAAGAAAATATTTATTTGGGTTTTAGTATGGTTTATTTATATATATTTATACATTAATCACAGAGAAAAATTCGAGAGCAAGTAAGTTAAAGTTAAAAGGTTTCCTCAAAAAGGTTTCCTTAAAAATGTTTCCTTAAAAATGTTTCCTTTAAAAGGTTTCCTTTAAATTACTGTTGTAAATAATCAAATAAAATTGGAATAATATAATTAAATTAATATTTTTAATGAATAAATATAAAATAATTAAAAATTGATGATTTATATATATTCAAGAGAAGTAATTTTCAATCCTATAAAGTAATAATATTTTGACAAGCATTCACACTGGAAATAAATAACGGAAAGAATTATCCGATTCAATATACCGATAAAAATTTTTTTCTATAATCATATCGAAAATAATATGATAAATCTATAATTATAATTATTAAGAAGAAATCTTCGATCCTCTAAAATATTTATAATATAAATAAATAATTTTAATATATTAATAATTGACGAGCATTTATACTAGAGATGTATATCGAAAAGAATTATCCGATAAAATAGATCGATAAAAAAATATTTCTCTCGAATCATATCGAAAATTAATTAATAAATCTATAATTATAAAAAAGAAATCTTTGATCCTATAAAATAATAATATTTTGACAAGCATTTACTTTGGAGATGAATATTGAAATAAATTATCCGATTCAATATACCGATAAAAATTTTGTTCTATATTCATATTGAAAATAAATTAATAAATCTATATTAAGAAAGAAGAAATCTTCGATCATATAAAATAATTAAAATATAAAGAATTAATTATAATATAATAATAATTGTCGATCATTCACACTGGCGATGTGTATCGAAAAAAGTCCTATAAAATATATCAACAAAAATATAGCGCTCTAATTACATCAAAAATATTGTAAATATTCATGTATTAAAGTTTTAAATATAAAAATATATCGGCAAAAGTATCGCCTTCTAATTATATCAAAAATATCGTAAATATTCATGTATCAAAGTTAAAAAATATTAGTTTAAACTTCAAAATATTAATATATATTCTTAAAGTAAGAGGCAAGAAAGAAAGCTAATTATGAAGAACCGAACTCTGAATATCCTTGCAATAAAATTATATATATTTAATATATTTATAATATATTAAAGAAATATTAATCATTATTATTTACCATTAATTCAAAATGTTTGTTGTCCTGTTTTTTTAATGGATTAACAAAACAGAATATCTAGCTTGATTATAATACCCTTCAAGGTTATATTAATATCAACAGGAACAAGCTAGTAATTAATTAATAATCATTTCTGCCAGTGCATCAGCTACTGCTGCATTTTCGCGCATTAATTTCTATGCAAAAATTCGAAAATTCGTTTCTCGTTCTCTGTGTCATGAATCATGACGTTGAGTGAGACAGGAGCAGGAGCAGGAGCAGGAGCAGGAGCAGGAGCAGGAGCAGGAGCAGGTCCTGTTGTGCCTCTGTGTGGGTTCCTCCTCCACCTCCTTGTCCTAGTCCTGGTCCTCCTCCACATTTGGGTCAACGATGTGGCGCGCATTAAAAGGAAAACCATTTGGAAATCGGGAATCATCAACCGATCCAGTATCCTGTATCCTGCATCCTGTATCCTGCATGCATCCAGCATTCCCGTTCAAGTGCCGCCGCTGCAGTGCATCAAGTGGCAAGTGCCCCAAAGCGTCCGAAAAATGGGAAAAAATGAAAATGAAAATGGGAAAAATAAAAAAAGAAAAGCCACGAATCGGTATCGAGGACGGGACCCGTTAATGGGCGTATTTTTCGGGGTCCTGAGAGTACTTTCCATTTGAAACTCATTAGTGAGAGTTCAGCGGGGGGAGAGGGGGGTGTCCTCCTCGTTGACATATGTGTGCAAGTGTGTGTGTTTTAGGGGGTTTCCCATTATTAAGTCAGCAAAAAGCGTCGCTAAAAAACCTACAAGAAGCACTCGAATATTGGTCAAGTCTCCCAGTCTCTCCCTCTCTTTCAATATATATCTCTTGATTATATATATATATATATTTCCCCCCTTTTTGACCCACATTTCACTTGCAGGCGAAGAGCATTAATTAAGGGATATTTTAATTTCTTTAAAATCAGGAAAAAGGAATAAAAAGGAGACTTTTTCAGGGGGTTTAAGTAAAGTCTTGAAATTTAATTGTTTGAAGAAAGTTTGTGTTTTTCTAGCTTGGTTTTAAGAGCTACTAATTTATGCTTGTGCTAAAGATTAAATTACTTAAATTATAAAAAATATAATATATATTTAATATATTGCATTGCCAATTCCCCCACAAAACTAAGCAAATTCTTGCAACTTTAATATTTTTATATTAATAATCTTAAATCTAAACTAAAACCTTTATTACTTTTAAATGTACAACAAAATATATAGAAAAATAAAAATTAATATAAAATTAAAGAAGAGGATCTAAATATTATTATATATTTTATTTAATTAATAAACCTTCTTCTTTAAATAATTTATTTAATTTACAAATAAAGAGCTCTACATTTAATCAGAATACAACAAAATATATAGAACATATAATATTATATATAAAAATATAGAACAAAATAAGGAATCTAATTATTATATATTTTATTTAATTATCAAACCTTCTTATTAAAATAATTTAATTTAATTTACAAATAAAGAACTCCACATTTAATCATAATCTTCAGCCAAGTTCAAGGACTTGCTGGCTTCAAAAACCAAAGAAGAGCCTTGTCTTTTATTTTCACAAAATGTACATATATAGAAACATAAATATATATATTATATATATGGATATATATATCTCTGTTATGTTGAAAAGTCACTTCTAGGGACTGTTATACAAATGCTCTCGTGGTGCCTCCCCAGACATTTGTACATTTAATTCAATTCGGTTACATTCCATACATTCCCGTTTGTTTGTCTATTTTAATTTTATCTTTTTTTTTATTATTTTTTTTCCTTCTCTCTCTTCTTTTTTAATTTATATTTCATTTACATTTCTTGCCGTCGCCGTTGCCACATCCCAAGGGGGCTGTGAATGTTGCTGAGGGATAAAGGGGATCTCAATGGCTGCTGCATTAGCACAAAGACAACAACAACAACAACAACAATAATACAGAAACATTCACAGACAACAGTTGCTGCTAAAATAATTCAACCAGGACTCAGACACTCGGCGGTTAAGGGGAGAGACCGCGGGGGCACTGTGAGGAGACAACTTTCATATGCACAGACAACAAGCCGGCAACATGAACAACGGCAACGACGACGACAGAGAGATACACCTACAAATATATACACACAGAGAAAATATTGGTGTCTTTTGAAAGTGTCTAAGAAATCCACACAGAGAAAATATTAGTGTCTTTTGAAAGTTTCTAAGAATTATTAGAGCTGCCTTACAATTAGTCTTTATTTTTCTTAGAACAAAATATATTAAAAAATTAAAGAAGGTAGGGGGAAAAATATGTGTTATCGAAAATATCAAAAACTTAAATATATCGAACTTTTAAATATCGAAATATATGGTATTTAAAGGGTATATAATATAACATTTTAATACATTTAAAAAATTACGGTATATTTTATTGAATCATCATTATTTTATCAATATCATATTAAGAATATTGTAAACTTTGATATATTGGAATGTAAAATATCGAAAAATATCGATTAAACTTAAATTAGCAATAGAAATTTACAAATATTCCACAATTTTATTGAATTGTGTTGTCTCTATTTCCGTTAATAAAATTTGTATTAAATAAACAGAATATTGTTACAATAAAATATCGAATTGTATTTTAGCCTTTGGTCAAATATCGATAAAAATTCGATAACACAATATTTTCTATTTAAATTAATTTAAGCATATATGAAAATCTAAAAAATATAACTTATCAGATGAAGAACTGACTTGCAATTGTCGAACCTTTCTCTTTATTAGTTTATATTATTATTATTATTTATATTAGTTTATATTATTATAAAATATATTATTTTTTTTAAATTATAAGATTTAATTTAGTGCTTACAATCTATATTGTCCCCTTTTTGTTCTCTGTGTGTACATATGGCGATGGGGCCGAACGAAAAGTTTATGTGTCAGTTGAAAAGTATCTTGAAGATACTTGCTTGCCTCCTTACCGCTCCCCAACCCCCTTCAGGTTGTGGCTTTTGGCGCAGCAACCGCCACAATGTCATTAACCAAATGAATGGCTGACACTGCAGATTCAAATGGAGGATGAGGGGAGGGGAGAGGAGAGGAGAGGGAGCAAGCTGGATTGTGACGTCGTTTTCTTGTGATTAAGTTGGTTGCCCACAAAGTCCGTCCTTCAGCTCCTCCTCCTGCTCCTCCAGGACAGCCTCCTCAGCCAAGTCCAAGCTCCACTTCCCAGTTCCTTTGACATGTCCCACCTCCTTAGCCATTCCCATTGCCCCGTTTAGCCGTAGATTACCTAGTGACTTGCCCCCCTGACCTTTCCCCTGTTTTTGGTGAGGCCTAAACAAACCCGAAAAGCAAAATGAAAGGAGTCTAAAAATGACTTGGGTTTATCAGCGTGGCAAGTACCCTTTTTATAGAAGAATTTATTTATTCCTAACTGGATGTTTCTTTAATATTTTTAATACATTTATTTTTTGGTAAAATATATAACTGTTTAACTAAGTGTTACTTTTTAGTTTTGTTATTTGTAAAGTCATAATTAATGTACAAAATCATGGTAATGAATAGGTACAAAAAATTCCAAAAGTCTCACACAAAAACCTTATTTATAAGATTTTTAAGGAAGTAAGAGAGGAAGTAAATAAATTAGTATTAGTTATAGTAACAATATTACTATATTTTTGAATATTAATATAGTTTTGAAGTATTAGTTATAATAATTATAATCTTTTTTTTTTTTTTAATATTATTATACTTTCGAATTGCTTATTTTATATTATTTATATTCTGTTCTTTCTATAAAGTAGAATTTATACATTTTCAAATACAAATACAAATACTTATTTATAATATTTTGAAGGAAGCAAAGAATAAATTAGTATTAGTTATAGTAATAATAATATTATTTTTTTGAATATTGATATAGTTTCAAATTACTTCTATTATATTATTTATATTATAATCCACTTATAAAGTAGAATTTATACATATATATAATTATATGTATATTATATTCTTTCTATAAAGTAGAATTGATACATTTTCAAATGCAAATAAATATTATTTATATTTAAAATACCTTTGCCTGTATTTTCTTTTATTTATTAACTTGAAAAAAATACGAATTCAATTTGAACAAATATTTATAAATCATTTTAAATCTTTGGGACTAATAAATAATAATAAATAATTAAATGTTGAGTTATATATTTATCCTAAGCTTTTAAAAAGCTTTTTAGAATATTAACAAAAAAATATTTAAGTATATTAAATCTTTGGGACTTATAAATAATTAAATATTGAGTTATATATTGGTTTTAAGCTCTTAAAAAATTTCTTAGAATATTAAAGAAATCTTTAGAAATATATTAACAAGTATAACAAATATCATGGTTATAATGCTCTATAAATTATAATGTCTTGTGTCACCAACTGACCCTCATAGTCAAAGGATCCAAGTCAAAAGGACACGTTAAGATATCAAAGAAAGCGAAGGAGGAGCAAAATTTGGTGTTTTTCGGCCAAGTGCCTTGGGCGATGGTCAAAATGAGGCTCGCAGGGAATGTTAGTGATGACAACAACTTAATGGAAATAGCTGCACATTTATAAGTGACAACTTTGTGCCAGTGTGCGTGTATGCGAGTGTATCTGTATCTGTAGCTGTGTATCTTTGTATCTGCGCTGCTCCTGTGCTGCTGCTGTGTCCGGTGTAGCCAGGACCCTAAAGAACGTGTTATTTATGGTCAAGGCGTGGCAGACAAATGGCCGGCATATGCATGCTGAGATACACACACACACACACTCTCGCACACACACACGTGCCAAGTAATAACTAACGGTAAATTAGTTTGCAAACAGAGTGCAAAAAAGGCAAAAGCAAAATAGCAAAAAAGGAAAATTGCCCAAAGATGAAACCTAATTTAGCCAACACGCACGCACACACACTCAGTGATACGGGTTTTTCCCTCACCATTTTCCTGCTTCCTTTTCCACACTCCCCTATCCCCTATTTTCCTCTTCCCTTTTTCCCCCCTTTTTGTCGCCACTTTTCTTCCGATCCAACAGTTTTCCGGGACAACATCAAGAGCTACTCAAGATAGACATCATAAAAGCGAAAGCGAAAGGCTGGCTGCACAGATTACACATTATTATGTTGGCTTTAAAAGAAAAAATTTAAGGAAGTTCGATATTTAAAATTAACAATAAATATTCAAGAGTTAATCGATACAAATTTAAAGATATTTAAAAAAAACTACCTTTGGGATTTAAGACCTTAAAGTTAGTTAAATTCAATTTCAATTCAATTTAATAAGTTTTGCTTTATTTTCCATAATATTTTCCAATTTTGCTTAAAGCTAACAAATTTTGTTTCTTAGAAAAGTTAGTTAAATAGAGAAATAGAAACAATCTATCTTAAACATTTAAAAACATATTTTATCGAAAATATCAAAAACCTTAAATATATCGAGTTTTTAAATATCAAAATATATCATATTTAAAGTCTATAAAATATATAATATTGTTAAATTCCAAAAATTACGGAATATGTTATTTAATTATCATTATTTTTTATTAATATCATATAAAGAATAATGTAAACTTTGTTATATTGGAATATAAAATATCGATTTAACTTATTAACTTAACTTATTACATTATTAACGAAAAAATATATAAAAATATTTAAAACAACTACCTTTTGGATTTAAAACCTTAAAGTTAATACCTCAAATTAGCAAATAGAAACGATATTCAAAGTATATTTTCTGACCTTTGTTTACTATAAAAATTAATTAATTATAATAATCAATTCAAACAATGTTATCGATTTTATTGATAATTGTTTGCAAATACCAGGTAGTTGTGATTAGAGTTTACGTTTGATAATTACATTAAAAAATAATTATTAGTTCTAAAAATCCTTTGATATCGATAATATATCGAATTAACGATTTTTAATCGATTTTTTCGATAGAACATGTCCTATAAAAAGTTAAATCAAGCAAAGTTAGAGTTTCACATAAAATAAAGCAATTATTTTGGAAACATCAAACCCATCTAATTGATGGAAGCAAGATTGAATAATTATTCCGATATATAATCGATAAAATTGCTGATTAATAAGTTTAAAGTAGTCTTAAAGGTAGACACTTTACCTTTATTTTTATTATTTTTACCTTTATTGAAGCAATCATTCCTATAAATTATATCAAAACATCAAGAAAATCTTAGTAAAGCTAATCAAAGAATTCGATAGTTTATAAAGCATTGGTTATCGAAAAGTAACCAAATATTGGCACCGGCCATCGAGTGTCTTATCCATCTGTCATTCGCATTCCTGATCACTTTGGCTTAGAAACCACTATTTTTTTCCATTTTTCTTTTTTTTTGGCTTTGGCCAGTAGCGTCAAATAACCAAATGAAAACATGGCCAGGACTCGTTTTTACTGTGCTCCAGACACTGGCCATCGTCCACTGTTTTTTTTTTTTTTTTTTCTCCTGGCTGCACTCGTTTAGACATTGCCTGTTATCCTCTCGAAATGGACATTGGAAAACGGGGTCTGTTGGTGTGAATAAAAACGGTTGCAACTTGTATTTTGTAAAGAAGCTAAACTCATTACTATTATTTAGCTGCTTCTTAAATAAATATTAACTTGAAATTATTATTTATTTATTTTTATTAATTATATAAATATTGTAGTAACACTATAGATACCAGATTATGGTTAAATATTATCTAAAGATGATATAATGTTTGGTGTGAATAAAAGGTTGTTGGAGAAAGTATTTTGTAAAGAAGCTGGACTGTTTTTATTATAATTATTTAGCTGTTTTCTTAATAAATATTAACTTGAAATTACTGTTTAATTATTTTTATTGATTACATAAAAATATTATAGTTTATAGTGTTGCCAGATTATGATTAAATATTATCGTAAGATGATATAATGGTTATATTTTTCTTGAACGTTTTTGAGCCACTCTCCTCTTACTTTTATTTACAATTTATAAATTTAATATATTACTTAATAACTATATTTTATATTTTCTTCATATTTATATATATTTAAGGTATTCCAAGCTTCGTTTATCTGAATAATTTATACAATTTTAGTCAATTTTTAATTATTATTTATTTATTTATATTAATCATATAAATATTATAGTCTATAGTTTTACCAGATAATAGTTAAAAAACATCTAATGATGATATAATGTTTATATTCTTCTTAAACGGTTTTGAGTCACTTTTTTCTTTCCTTATTTTATAATTTATAAATTTAATATATTAATAATTAACTATATTTTATATTTTACAATTTTTTTACATTTTAAGGTATTCCAAGCTTCGATTATCTGAACTTCCCTCGTTTTTATCAATTTTGTTTAGGGCTGTGGCTTTGCAGCCTCGCTTTTGGCCATGGTCCTGGTCCAGTTTTTGCCGCTTTTGGGCCGTTCTGTGGCCACACGCGTTGGCGGTTTTTTGGTTTTTTTTTTTATTATTTTTTTTTCTGACCACACATGTGCCGGCTGTGCCCCGCTCTCCCCTCTCCTCTCCCGCCCCTCCCTGGTGCGTGGCCAGCTTTATTAGGTTCAAGTTGCAGCGGGGAACTGTTTTGCGTGTGCCTTTTAATTTATTTATCAGAGGCCGCAGTCGCCGCCGCAGTTTTGCTTTTTTTTTTGTTGCCTCTATTTTCCTTTTTTTTCTGCTATTTTTTTGTGGTCAGCTGTGGTGGTGGTCAAAAAGCGCCATTTGGGCCAAAAACGTGGCCGTGGCAATTTGGCGGCTTTGTTATTTATGCAACAGCCTGCGGCAGTTTACATTCACGTGCGTTTCTCCCCTCGGAACATATGCAGCTTCATTCTAAATCCTGCCACATCCTTCTCCTCCTCCTCCGCGTCTCACTCCACATCCTTTCTCTTTCCGATGGCCAAATGTCGCACAGAAATTAAGTCAGAGAGCAAAGTTTATGTCCGTTTGCTGAAATGTTTAAGGGATTTAGTGGGTTAAAAAATATATATTTTATAAAATATATTAAAAAACTAATATAGATTTTAATAGAAGTGAAATTTTTGAGGGATATTACCTTGAAAAACCTTAAAAAAAAAGCATAAAGAAAGAATTTAAGGCCGCCATAAGCGCAGAAATGTAGGCAACACTTTTTGGTATTAAAGAGTTGCCTTAAAAATAATTAATTATTTTTATATTTAACTTTCTTAAAGTTGCCTAAAAAAGTAATTCATTATTTTTATATTTAACTTTTGAAGTTGCTCAAAAAAATATTTTATTTAATTTTATATTTAATTATTTTAGATATTTATTCAATTAACTGCATTATCTGGTAATTAAAACCACTTGAAAAAAACTCCTTCCTTTAAATATAACTTTTTCCTTACATTATTTGCAACTCAATTAAATCAAGTTTTTGGCTTTAAATTAAATTCATACTTAAAAGTTCTTTAATTTATTTAAACTCCTGATATTAAACCTAAATATTTAATAAATTAAATGCCTTAATAAAACCAAAGTCTGAATTCCAACTGCAGAAAGCTTTTTCGAAAAGTTTTGACAGTTTTGGCCATTTAACTTGTTTGCGAGTTATAAGCACAGACAAAAGGATAAACCTTTAGTTAATTCTTTTCCACTTAACCCCACAACGCCTGCTAAATGCAACTCACTCCACACCTTCCCCTCCTCCCTCCATTAACGATTCATAGAGCTTAGTGCCGCCTGGACATACTAATGGATTATCGACTTGAGAGTGTCATTACTCAATGTGTCACGACAGTTGTTAGAGGCAAGTCCGGCCCCCCAAGGCGGCATATATATACATAGATATATATATATAGATATAGGTATAGGTAAAGGTATATCTATATTCATCAGGAGCACTATGGGAATCATTATCATCTCTCAAAGGTGGCGCAAAGTGGCTGCCATAAATAAGCTTTATGAAAAACTAAACGTGCGCTCGTTTGTTTTCGCCAATTTGTACTATTAGTGATGGTAAAAGGTGCTAAGAGTACCTATAAAATATATAACAAATAAAATAAATAACATAATAAAATAAAATTTAAAAGAAATAGCTTTTGGTATTATATAAAACATTGTAATAAATATTTAAAATCACTTCCAAGAGTGCATTTATGTATCTTCCTCCCAATCCAAGGCAACCTTTTAGTTAGGAAACAATTTTAGGACTTATGTACAAAAAATTAATAATAATTTTCAGGATTTATGTTTAAAAAATTAATAATTAATATTAACAATCACTTCTAAAAGTCAATTTATGTACAAAATAAATGTAATTTTAACATGTAAATAAAGTATTTACTGAAATTTGTTATAATTATTTACAAAATCAAATACCAAAAAGCCCCAAGTAAGAATTTCTCCATTTTTGTGCTTTATGAAAATATTTTATAATGGAAATCTATAAGCTATTATTACATTTTAAACAATTTTAATTGATTTTAATATATAATTCACTAATTAAAACTAACATGTACCCTTACATCTAGCTATGGTACTAAGCTACCAAAAATTAGGTACAATTACTTGCCATCACTGGACATCAAATTTTTGGGGGGTTCGCCCAATAGGAAGTCTATCAAAATGCCAATACATATATATATAAATACACACACATGAACAGAAGCACTCTCATATGTAAGCCTACACTGTGTGTGAGCAGCCAATAAATCCTCAATAATTTATATAGAGCGACGGCCGCATTTCTGAGGTTTTTTCGCGACGAGCAAAATCGGCAGAGAGTCTCTCTCGGTGGGCGGGTGTCTCTAAGCGAAAGCGAAAGCGAAATTTGTTCAAATATTTGTCTCAATCAAAGAGAGAGAGGGTGCGACAATGTTTTCTTTTGTGTGAAATGCGAAGAGTCGACCCAAAGTTACCCTATAAAGTGGAGGGAATATAGGAAATGGTTTTTTTACTGTACAAAAATTAGTTGATAAATAAATATATGGAAAATATAATTATAGCACAAATTTAGTATAATTATTATTACATATTTTTTATATATTATTTTAATTAAATCTTAGAAGCGCTGCTGGAATAAATCTGCCAGAGATATATATTTAAAATTTACGTTGGTTATAAATAATAAAAAATAATAATATAATTATAGTTAACTGTTGTAAATATTGTACACATTTTTATACAAGTTTCTTGGACATATAAAACAATTTTCTTCCCTTTAAAGAAACCCTTTCTTAATTATTTTATTATATTATTTATTATAAATGCTAAAGAACTTGTAAAAATGCATACAAAAATCCCGAATCTTCCTTAAATAATTGAGCAACTGAGCAAGTGTTGCCCCCTATACTTAACAAAAGAGCAACGAGGAAATTTTTGAGTAAAATGACAGTACCAGAAAATGTGAAATGCTCGAATGCCACGCCCCCTTAAAAGTTCTGTGGCTTTTCCAGCCATTTCATAACTCACAACCTGACAGCAGGCAAGGGCCGAAAGGGGGAACATCAAGAGAGCAGGGCAGGGGCAGGGGCAGGGACGCAGTCAATTTATATTATGAGCCAATGTCCTGGACATGGCAATCGAAGTGGACAGATGAGAGCGCGGATAATGATAAGAGTAACAGAGGCAGCAACAACTGGCATGCACAAGAGGAATTCAATAAAGTGTTAAGTGGGCCGAGAGAGAAGGCGGAAAAGAAGAGAGGGAAGGCGGAGAGACGAAGAGAATGCCGTAGAAAGCTGTAGAATGGGCAAAGAGAAAGCACGAACATTTCATTCCCAAGATGCTTTTGCGTCACTTGAGCGCCAATTTGAATGAACGAATGTGAATGCCGGAATGCCAAAAAGAGGGAGGGGGGCAGGCGGACTGGAAGACGGCGGGAAAATGGAGTAATTCGTCGGAAGAGGGAGGGGAGAGAAAATCCAGAGCCAAGCTAAATCGTCCCCGGGCCAAACCAATTGACGATTTGTGCATATAACATTATTATAATGACATCATCCCCAAGAGCGCCCTGCGGCAGCCGCCCAACGTCCGAATGCAACAAGAGTGCACTGTGAAAAACTAGGGGAAATCTTAGTAAAAATTATATACTTTCAATGAAAATAAAGAATAATCAACCAATGAATTTATCAATAAAAATTCATTCAAAATTAGTTCACCAATGAAATTCTATGCATAAAGTTTCCATTGAGATAAATATCACCAAAATAAATGAACCGAATAATTGAACAACACCATAAAATACACCAATATTTCTTTATTGACTCAAAATATATATTTAAAAAGATGAAATCAGCAAAAAGTTATCAATAAATTTATTTATAAATATATTTTCTAATCAATCTTTAACTTTAGCTTAAAAACTCATTAAAAATTAGTTCACCAATAAAAATTTACAGCAAAAAAGTTTACACCAATAGAATATTAACACTAAACCAGACATTTAAGTAGAAAGAAAACAAAGCTTAAATTAATTCATAAATGAAAGTCCACCAATTATAAATTCACCAATAAAAATAAATACCTATAAAGTAAAACCAACAATGACACATATAACACAATTTTAAGTATAGTAATAGTAAATATAGTAAATATAGTAAATATAGTAAATATAGTAAATATAGTAAATATAGTAAATATAGTAAATATAGTAAATATAGTAAATATGGTAAATATAGTAAATATAGTAGAACAATGAACTCAAACATAATAATTCAAAAAATTCATTCAAAATGAATTCACCAATGAAATGAATTCACCAAATTAAATATTCATTCTTTACTTCAAATCTTATTTAATATGAAATGTAGAAATATTCTGAAAACAATTATTAATGATTCAAATATGAATGATTAATGGCTCCGAGCCTTTTAATATTTAACAAATTGTTTATCATATATATTCCCCCTCGTTATGCATGGCTTTATCCCGACCTAATTCCTAATTGAATCCGTGACAAATGGCATTCGAATTTGTCAATGAATTGATGAAGCCATTTCCCAGTGCAGCTTGAGGATGGGATAAGATGGGATGAGATTCCTTAGAAATGAATCCATTGGATTCGGAGTGACGGGTGTGACGGGAGCTACGGGTGGGTGGCGCTAAATTGGACATGCCTTCGAGTGCCGCCGCCGCTTCGTTCGCATCTCCAGTAAATAATAAGAAAATTCCTGTGCGCTTTGGCATTTCCGCGCCAACGTCCTCATCATTCCCGTCATCTCGAGAACGCCAAACTATGCGAAGGATTCCCTTTTAGAGTCCTCTCTAAAGTCGAATGGCACGACAAGCTGCGTCCGAATGGCATTTCAAGTTCAAGCGGCCGGGAAAAATCGGAAAAACTTCTCGATTGGGGGGGGGGAGGAGGCACTGGGGCGAATGCAATAAACTTCAAGTTTATTAAATTTTATCACACTCTCATACCTGCTATATATTGTTTGCCGGGAATCAAATTGCCAAAAAAGACGGAGGAAAAGTGTAAAACTCGGGCAGTGCTGGCCAACAAATTGGATTTTCTTTCTAAAACAAAAAGCAAACAGAAAACTTGTATTACAAAGGAAACCTTTTATCTGAGACTAGAAATATTTAATATTGCATTATCCGGAAACCATTTATTACTGATAATTATTATTATATATTTTTAAAGAGAAGCATATAGTCGATATATAGAAAGCACTGCTGATGGTCCAATCAATGCGTTCCCCCTGAACTGAATCTACAATGAACTGAACCCATGGACTGAAGGCGATACAAATTGAATTACTTAGGTAGATGGATACGGCTATATTTACCCGTATAATACGGCTGTTAAATGCCAGGTGGGGGGGAGGGAGGGGGGAGGAGCAGGCCATGTGGAATTCCAAAAAGCCACCGACTCCGGGTTTAGCTCAGGTTCCGAGAAAAGTTTGTAATAAACGTACCTCTGTTCTATAATGTCAAATCAAGAGCAGAAGTTATTTTTGATCAGTTAAGACTTAAAATTTAGTCTTAAGAGTGAATTTATAACGAACAAAAGCATATAACTTATGTTAAAAAAATTTAAATTACTAAAACTAAATATAATTTAGGTAATATTTAACTTAATATTAATAACACAATCTATCGATATACTGTTGTATCAATTTTAGTTGCAAATAGCGATTAATAAACCGATAATTTAACGTGTTTTATGATGTTCTTCTGTAAAATATATTGAAGCTAAATATATTTTGAGGGAAACAAAATTATATGACATTTTGGGGATATTTATTCGTTTATATCCATAGTTTTATATGAAATGTGATATTTTTTGATAAGATCATTAGTTTTACCTTAAATAAAATATTTTTAGATCCTTAAAATTTCAATATTTCAAAGTATACATTTTCGATATTTACAGTTAACGATATTTTCGATAGATTATTAATGCTGATATCACATTTGACTTTTCCTCTCGATATCTCAAAGTATATATAATTTCCCTATAAACAAACCGACTTTTAAAGCCAAAACAAACCGCTAAGCAGGAAAAGCAAATAACCGAAAAACCCAAAAGACCGGAAACTGGCATTCGCAAATATAATTACCGATCAACCGAGCCAATTATGAGTTTGTGACCCCTTTTTTCGAATTGGTTTCGAAATTCGATTTCGATTCGCAGCGCAGCGGAACAATTGCGAAATGGCAGCGGAACAAGCACACACCGATTTGTTCCGTTTTACCAAACTTTTACCGGCGAGAGAGAGCGAAGTGGAGGAGTAGCTGTAGCTGTAGGTCCTGTGGTCCTGCGGTCTCCTGTGTGCCTCCGTGCCGCTTGTAAAAGTGAAGTGAGACATATGTACGGTAACAAATCAATTTTAGTGGCAAACACACACACACACACGCAGAAAGCTGTGAAGGGACTTTCGACCCAAAACTCGTTTGGGGCATATTACTTCCGCTGAACTTGATTGAACTGCTCTGGTCCGGAAAGCGAAATTCATCAACGCACCATTGCCTGGAATCGGGAGAGGGTAGGGGAAGGGGAGGCTAGGTAGACTTCCCGTTACTCCCTTCTCCTCCTCCTCCTCCTCCTCCACCCTTCGATAACCCACTCTCTGTACTAAAAAAAAAAAGGAAAGAGAAACCACGGTAGCCTCTCTCCCTGTCACTTTTGATTGTAATCGAGTGTTTTTATTGTTGCTCTCCCGCTCTCGCTCTCGCTCTCGCTTTCAGCTTTTGTGTCTTCATCTAGGTGCACTGAAAAAAATTCTATACTACAAAAATTTATTTTATTACCTTGTAAAATAATCTTTTACCAAAATTCAGAGAAAATAATACAGTCAACTTAAAAATAAATATAAATACAACTAAATGTATTTTTTATTTAAAAAAATTCTTTGAACAAGAAAGGAAGCTAACTTCCAAAAATGCATAAATTTCCATTTGAAAAACATTTCTATGCTACTTTTTAATTGGCTAAGAAACTAAGAAATATTTTCTCACAGTGTTCCTTTGCTCACTGACAAACAGTTTGATATACTTTACGAACTGCGTTCTGCAAAGCCACATCCACAGCCACATCCCGGTCCACGTTCACGTCCACCTTCTGGCCCTGGACCTCTCTCCCCTCCTCTCACTCTCTTTCTCTCTCAATTTCTCCACGTCCACGTCCTCGATCTCGGCGTGTGTTTGCCAATTGGATTTGACATTTTATTGGGTTTTCTTTCGCTCTCGTTACTGCCGCTCCGCTGCATTCACGATTGCTGTTGTTGCTGTAATTGATGTGCCTGATGTGCTGCCGTTTGGAGCAACTTCGCTGCCAACATAAATCCACGCCGTTCTCTGACCCCTCTGGCCACTGTCCCCCCGCTTGCCCCCTTGCCCCTTTCACCATATCCGCGCTGACCGGGTTGCCAAGTGTCCGGGAACAGAGAGAGAAAATTTAATTGAATTGAATTTAATTTAATTTGAATTACGAAACAAATGAAATAAATTCCCTTTTCTCTCTTCTTTTTGAGGGAAAATCGTTGTAAGTGAAGCTGTTAAGGAAGTTTAACAAAATAGGTTGAAGTATTTAAAATTATAGCATATTTTTGGGCATGTTTTAAAAGGAAATTAAATCTTTAAATTACAATTCATTAAATCTTGAAATTATAATAAATTAAATCTTTAAATTGCAATAAATTTAACACATTTTAAATACTGAAATAAATTATATTAAACCTTTTTTTCTTTTCTTAAGTCTTAATTGTTAACCTAAAAGTATAGCATACTTCTGGGCACATTTTAGAAGAATATAAAATTAGTTAAATTATTACATATTTATTTAATAATTTAGTTGTTATTTTTTTAGCACTCTTCGTTTCTCGAAATCTCCAACATTAAGTTAAATAAAATAAATAAATAAAGACATTAGATGTTCGATTTTAAATAAAATTCGATTTAAATTAAATAATTAAGACATTCAGATGTTAGATTTTAAATAAAATTCAATTTAAATTAAATAATCAAGACATTAGATGTTCGATTTTAAATAAAATTCGATTTAAATTAAATAATGAAGACATTAGATGTTCGATTTTAAATAAAATTCAATTTAAATTAAATAATTAAGACATTGAATGTTCGATTTCAAATAAAATTCGATGTAAATTAAATAATTAAGACATTAGATGTTCGATTTTAAATAAAATTCGATTT
Source organism: Drosophila watanabei (assembly GCA_008042575.1). Classification (NCBI taxonomy): domain Eukaryota; kingdom Metazoa; phylum Arthropoda; class Insecta; order Diptera; family Drosophilidae; genus Drosophila; species Drosophila watanabei. The sequence continues at coordinate 19,784 of VNJS01011082.1, read as the reverse complement.
AAATTAAATAATTAAGACATTAAGATGTTCGATTTTAAATATTAAATAGCAGAAACCCATCTTCTTTAATTCTGCATACAAATAAATAAATTAAATTCCTCCTTTAAGCTCCCTTTTGTGCTCAGTGCATATGAAGCTCGAGAGGGTTATGAGGGACAGGAGATGAATGAAAGTCGCGTGGCTTGCTTTTATTTGGGTAATTAGTAAAAAGGCAACTTGATTATCGCGCCATCTCTCCACGGATCCGTAACCGGGATTGGGATTCGGTAACCAAAGCAGGCGAGCCGGCTTAATGGCCGGCAATAACTCGGCCTGTCCCAGGAGCAGTCCAGGAGGAAGTATGTTGTCCACAGGTCGGATGACACCGATAGGAATGTGACACACTCTGATTAATTAATTAATTAAACAAGAAGTGGAGAAACTAAACTCTATTTATTGCTTGTACAATAATTACTGAAAATATATCCATAAAAAGTTTGCTAAAATTATCTTCCTTTATTGATTATATTCTTTTCTGTTAATATCTTAGATTATGTTTAACACTTTTGTTCTTAGTGTATACTTTTTCTTGTCTGTTCTTGTCTATTAGCTTTACACTCTTCACGCCGATTCTCTCTTTTCGCTCTCGTTAAACAGTGATCTGCTGCTCGCAGGCAGCTGGCAATCAACCCCCGTTTTTCATAGCGAGTCGCTCTCTCTCTCTCTCTCTGCGAGAGTGCTAGATGCTCTCGAAAAGTGTGACAACTTCAAATTCAACTCTTAACTTGACTCTTTTATATTCTTCTCTCCGCAGGACTCTCGGACACAAAGCTGCACGAGATCTATCTGGACGACAAGGAGATCAAGCTGAGCTGGATGGTGGACTGGTACAAGCAGGAGGTGCTCTTCCACTTGCAGAATGCCTTCAATGAGCAGCATCGCTGGTTCTATCTCGGCTTCTCGAAGAGAGGCGGCCTGGCCGATGCGGATATTTGTTTCTTTGAGAACCAGAACGGGTTCTTCAACGCGGTGACCGACACGTACACCAGTCCCGATGGCAAGTGGGTCCGAAGGGATTATCAGCAGGACTGCGAGGTCTTCAAGATGGACGAGTTTACGCTGGCCTTTAAGCGGAAGTTTGATACATGCGATCCCCTGGATCTGAGACTTCATGTGAGTGCTATCTCTTCACTCATCCTTTCCTTTCTTTACTTTCCTTTTTCCCGCAGGAGGGCACCATGTACGTGGCGTGGGCCCGAGGGGAAACGGAGCTGTCCCTGGAGGATCACCAGTTCGCGTTGCCCAATGTGACGGCGCCGCATGAGGCCGGTGTCAAAATGCTGCAGTTGCTCCGAGCCGACAAGATACTCATTCCCGAGACGTAAGCTCACATGGCGTATACGTAATAATAATATTACTCATACGCCGTGTGGTATCTCTCTTTTCACAGCAACTTGGATCAGGTGGAAATCACACTGAAAGAGGCCCCCATTCCCAATAAGGAGACCACCTACTGGTGCCACGTTCAGCGCCTGGACAGCGTCATCCACCATCGCCATCACATTGTCCAGTTCGAGCCGCTGATCCGCACTCCCGGGATCATCCATCACATGGAGGTCTTCCACTGCGAGGCCGGCGAGCACGAGGACATTCCACTGTACAACGGCGACTGCGAGCAGCTGCCGGCCAAGGCCAAGGTCTGCTCGAAGGTCATGGCTCTGTGGGCCATGGGCGCCAGCACCTTTACGTATCCTCCGGAGGCGGGACTGCCCATTGGCGGGCCGGGCTTCAATCCCTACGTTCGTTTGGAGGTGCATTTCAATAATCCCGAGATGAAGGCGGGTGAGTACAAGGGGGTAAGATTTCGCAGGGGATTTGATTAAGTGATGACTTTATCATCCACACAGGACTCGTGGACAACTCGGGCTTTCGCATCAAGATGTCAAAGGTGCTGCGGCAGTACGATGCCGCCGTTATGGAACTCGGACTGGAGTACACCGACAAGATGGCCATACCGCCCGGCCAGACGGCCTTCCCGCTGAGCGGCTACTGTGTGGCGGACTGCACCAAAGCCGCCCTGCCCCCCACCGGCATCATCATCTTTGGCTCCCAGCTGCACACGCATCTCCGAGGCGTTCGTGTGCTCACCCGGCACTTTCGCGGCGACCAGGAGCTGCGCGAGGTCAACCGGGATGACTTTTACTCGAATCACTTCCAGGAGATGCGAACGCTGCACTACAAGCCGCGCGTTCTGCCGGTAAGAAGCACCCTTTTTTATATCAGCATCAACAGCCGAGTCGATCTAGACATGTCCGTCTGTCCGTCTGTCCGTCTGTCCGTCTGTCCGTCTGTCCGTCCGTCTGTCCGTCCGTCCGTTTCTACGCAAACTAGTCCCTCAGTTTTGAAGCTATCTGAATGAAACTTTGCAGACAGTCTTTTATATACTCTCACTCGTACATAAGTCGGAACGAGCCGGATCGGTCAACTATATCATATAGCTGCCATACAAACGATCCGTAAATTTGTTGAAAAAAAATTATAACTTGACTGTTTTTTAACATATCTTGATCAAATCTAGGTTATAAGCTTTATATATTGCTCCAGATTTTTAGATTTAATTTTATTAAGATCGGACTACTATATCATATAGCTGCCATAGGAACGGTCGTAAAATTTTTAGAAAAAAAATTATAACTTTGTCAGTTTTCAACATAATTTGTTCTACTTTGAGATACTAGTATTTCATATTTTTTCAGAATTTTGTTATAAATTTCATAAGAATCGGGCGACTATATCATATACCTGCCATACAAACGATACGTAAATTTGTAGAAAAAAAAATTATAACTTTACTGTTTTTTAACATATCTTAATCAAATCTCGGTTATGAGCTTTTTATATTGTTTCTGATTAATAAATTTAATTTTATAAAGATCGGACTACTATATCATATAGCTGCCATAGGAAGAAAATTATAACTTTGTCAGTTTTCAACATAATTTCTTCTACTTTGGGATACAAGCATTATCTATTATTTCAGAATTTTGATGTAAATTTCATAAGAATCGGACGACTATATCATATAGCTGCCATACAAACGATCCGTTAATGTGGAGAAAAATTACATTTTACTTTACATGTAAAAATGTAAAAAATGTAAAATTGTAAAAATTGTATGAATATGAAAGTAAATCATATTTCATTATATTGGGATAGATTATAATTGATACAATTTATAAAAACTTCGGCGAAGTTAGCTTCCTTTCTTTCTTGTTTAATTTATTTTTTAATCATTTTAAAAGCAAATTATTTATCTGAAATTGTTATTATTTTTGTGTTTTCTGCTTTTGCAGGGCGACGCCTTGGTCACCACTTGTTATTACAACACCAAGGAAGACAAGGTCGCCGCCTTGGGCGGCTTCTCCATCAGCGACGAGATGTGCGTCAACTATATCCATTATTATCCGGCCACCAAGCTGGAGGTCTGCAAGAGCTCCGTCTCCGAGGAGACGCTCGAGAACTACTTTATCTACATGAAGCGGTGAGTGTTGAGTCTTTGAATTTGTCTTGAAAATGTAAAAAAAAATAGAGTATTATTTTATCAAACCAATATCATTAATCGTTGTGATATCGAAAACATATTTATCGGAACTTTATTGCCTCTTTTTACTTTAAAATCAATGTTTTATTGAATAAATTTCTTAGTTAAGTTGTATATAAAGTATATATTATAATTACATTATTATTAAGGCCTTCAGGCTGTCGAAGTTCTATGTAAACTTTTTTTATAGATATTTCGATAATGAAAGATAAAGATTTCTCTTACCGATATCTTTACCTATAGTTCTTTTACCACAAACCTATTTTAAGTCATTAAATATCTAAGAAACCAGTAAGATTTGCATACATATTTTTAAAATCAATATGAAATACAATGCATTTAAAAAGATTATCAAAATATAGTCTAGATATATTAGATTTCTATTAAATTTTTGCTTCATCTATATACTGATCTTATAGATTCATAAATTTCATATTTTTTGTATTGTTTTGTATTTATCAATGTTGTGATAATGATACAAAACGATTTTAATACTTTTATTAACATTTTCCTTTAATTGTTGTTCCTCCAGAATTTTTCATTATTCAAAATATCAAAGCAATCAGTATGAAACATATACTAAACATCTAAATATATCTAATCCTAATCCAGATACATCGAATTTCATTTTAAATTGTTTTTTATCAATGTTTCAATATGACGGATTCACACTTTAAAATTTGTATTACTTTTTTAATAATTTTTTCATTTTAAATTGAATTTTATTAAACTCTAGATTTTGATATTCTAATTTTTAAACCCTTGAATTGTATTTTATTAGTTATTAGCTTGAGTAAAGATTTAAAATTTGTAATAAAGGTTTTTTAACATAATACAAACTAGCATAGAAAAACTTTCTTTAAAATTTTAACCCAATAAAAACTAGCATAGAAAAGCTTTCCGAATCAAAATTTCATTCATTTTTGGCTGAGTTATGATCGATTTTTAAGGATATATAAACTTTTACTTTTCCTAAGTTACCTTCCTTTTTGCTTTGCAATTTTCTTTTAAATTTTAAGTAGATTTTGTTTAATTTTTTTCCAATATATATTTTCTTGCTTTCTTTTAATTTTCTTTTAAAATTTTCTTTTAAATTGAACTTAATTTTGTTTAATTTTTTTCCAATATATATTTGCTTTCTTTCTTAATTTTTTGTTTGCAATTTTCTTTTAAATTCAAGTTGATTTTGTTTAATATTTTTTTCCCAATATATATTTGCTTTCTTTCTATATTTTTTGTTTGCAATTTTCTTTTAAATTCAAGTTGATTTTGTTTAATTTTTTTCCCAATATATATTTGCTTTCTTTCTTATTTTTTGTTTGCAATTTTCTTTAAAATTCAAGTTGATTTTGTTTAATATTTTGTCCAAAATATGTATTTTCTTTCTTTCTTTCAATTTTCATATGAAATTTTCTTTTAAATTCAACTTAATTTTGTTTAAATTTTTCCCAAGATATATTTGCTTTCTTTCTTTTAATTTTCTTTTGAAATATTTTTTAAAATTGAACTTGATTTTCTTTAATTTTTTCCCCCCAATATATATGTATATATTTCGCTGTGCCACAAACCCATTTTCAATTAGTGGCCGCAACTTGTTACTCGTGTGGCTTACGGTCTATTCGCCGGGTATAGCGAGTATAATGACTTAAGTCGGACCGAGTGGAAAATGTGACCTCAGCAAACAAGTTGAACTTTTGAACCTCAGCCAGACGCCGCCGCTGGCGGGGCACGGAAATTACTCCGCCGCCAAGGATTGGAGGAATCCTGCCAGGATTCAGTTCCAGCGGCGTCCCTAATCTAATGCAAACTTTGCCGTTCATTCCCCGATGCTCAGCTGCTTAAAGCTGGCAATTAGCGAACACCTTTCAAGGATGGGGGGTGATGCGGGGGGGGAAGGATTACAAAGAGCATTTCGGCGTTATGAATGCGCCAAGGAATTGGGCGCCGAAAAAAGGAATGCCAAAAAGTTTCCCTTTGATGCACAAGAAGGAGAGATGCGCGCCGAAGGATGGCCCCTTAATGAAAGGACCTAAACCGGCAACCAGCATCCACATCCCTTGGCCAGGACTCTGGATCCAGGACCCATCTGTCGTCGTCGGTTCCGCTGCGTAGATTAAAAAATATTTCTTCCATTAACGCCGCAAAAACGCCCTCGGGGAACGGATGGATAGAATGTGCCATGAATGTGCATGGGCGTTGTAATAATTGTTGAAATAAAGGGAAAGCACAAAAAAGTAAAGAAAACAGAAGAAAATAAAACAGATAGCTGAACGGAGTATATATATAGTCTCTCAAAATCGGGGGGATTTCTTTTTAGAGCGGTTTTTAGGGTTCAGCGATCAAGCCGAAATCGAATTAATATTTTCAAAAGGGTTGCTTTTTATTGTTATTCAAATTATTAAGTATTTTTAGTCACTTTTTAGCCAAAGAAATTGCTAGGTTATTTATTGGGTTTTTAAAAGGTTTGAAAATTAAGTTGAAGAAACGCTGATCGATCGAGGCTCTTATCTCTAAGTTAAAGTTTGAAATCAAAATGGATTTAGTTTAAAATATTGATATATATATTATATCATATATTTCATATATTATATCATATATTATATCACTATATGACTTGAATTTCAATGTATTTCAATTTTTTTTGTCGATTTTATTATCGATATATTTTTGTAGACTTTTCCTCTCGCTATGCACTCAATCATTGTTTATCGATTTCAGTTTTAAATATATAAAAAAAAATGCCAATATATTGATGTACTATTGATGACAAATTAAACTTAAAAAATAACAATATATCGATGTGCTTTTGATAACGATTTAATCTTCAAAAATAACAATATATCGATGTTATATTGATAACAAATCGAATTTATTTTTAAGTCCTAATAAGAATGGAAATTAAAACTTTAAATTACCAGAGAAAAGTTCTTAAAATAAGGTTAATCTTTCAATATATCATTGTTCACTTTTATGATGATTACTTCCGTGATATTAATATTGATATTTCCTCCACAATTCGATATGATATCGATAACTCTCCGATAGAATAAGATAATAAAGTAACTCAAGTAAATAAATAGTAATAATAAGTAAATAATTAGATAAATCATTAAAATATTGATTTTTTATTAAATAAAATAAAATTAAAATTAAAATAAATTAAATAAATAAATAAACTATATATTTTTTATTAATTAAATAAATAAATAAAATATATATTTTTTATTAATTAAATAAATAAATAAAATATCAATTTTTGTATTAATTAAATAAATAAATAAAATATCGATTTTTTATTAATAAATAAAATATTGATTTTACCTTATTTTTGCTTATTTCAATAAGTTTTGCTTTAATTTCCATAACATTTTCAAATTTTGCTTAAACCTAACAAATTTTGTTTCTCAGAGTTTGGACTTATTAACTATCTTTACAACTATAAAATTCTATTATTTTGTTTATATAATATTTATTTGTGCATTTTTAGTAACATTCAATTGTCCAAGAAAATGGGAAATCTTGGCTCAATTTTGCCTTATTTAAATTAATACATTTTATATATATTTTTAGTGTGACCAAAGTTTAACAAATCATAACATAGGCAATAAATGTTAATTAAATAAATAAATAAAATATCGATTTTTTATTCATTAATAAAATAAAGAAAATACCGTTCTTGCAATATTTATTTGAATTACTATTATTTTATAGATATTCCTAGTGTGACCAAGGTTTAATATAACATAACATTTTTTGACTTAATCAAAATAAATACATATTAAAAATTTAAAATTAAATATATTTATTACTATATTTATTATTATCTAGCTACGATATTTTCTACATTTTCAAAATAAATACTTGAATAAATCCCAAATTAAATATAGTTATTACACCCACTTAATTCTCAATTCTTAATCTCAACTCTAGTAATGACATTTCCTTAATTTTCTATATATTTCCAAAATATTTTCCTTTAGGACCGAGCACCAGCATGGCGTCCACTTGAATGGCGCTCGATCGTCCAACTACCGGAGCATCGAGTGGAGTCAGCCGCGGATCGATCAGCTGTACACGATGTACGTCCAGGAGCCGCTCAGCATGCAGTGCAACAGGTCGGACGGGACGCGGTTCGAGCGGGGGGGAGATCTTCATAACGGATGGGAGGGCGTGGCCACGACGCCCGTCCAGATCCGCATCCCCATCCACCGGAAGCTGTGCCCCAACTACAATCCTCTGTGGCTCAAGCCGCTCGAGAAGGGCGAGTGCGATCTGCTCGGCGAGTGCATCTACTAAGGGCGGGCACCATAATCGTTTAGCTTTCTAATGGATTCTCCTGCACATAACACAGAACACACACCTGCACACCACACACACAGAGATAGGGGGTAACACACACACTTACACCTCGTCTATCACCTCAGATTTAGATTCTTCTCTTGAGAAATTCGTTTGCCAAGGTTCAACTTTCATAAAATGCTTTAATTTAATTAACACATTTAAATTGCTTTTAGTTTTGTTATTTATTTATTTATTATTTAAAGATTAATTATATTTTAATATTATTAAGGATGTAAATATTATTTATATTATAATTTTAGGAAAAACAAAAGTATTTCCTTATAATTAATAACATTTCCATAAGCTATAAATAATTATTTGAAATGCTGCCTGATATTAATCTTTCAGCGTCGAGAATAAAAGTTACTAGTTCTAATTCTAATTCTAATTCAAATTCATTAAAGTCCACTTAATTTTTTATTGATATTTTTTATTTTTAACATTAAACATATAAAAAAATATAAACTAAAATATTAAATATTTCGTGGCATTTAAAGATCATAATCTTAGGTCATGTTTAATGTTATTTTGTGTCTTTTCGCAGTGAAGAAATCATTTTTAAACCCATAAATTATATATTTTCTTGATCAGCATCAGCAGCCAAGTCGATCTAGACATTTTTTTAAATTTTTTTAATAGATTACATCATTAAAATTGCTAAAATTCGAAAAGAAATTTTAAATTTCAAATTTTGTGCACTTGGCAGGCTAAAAACTAACACAAAACAACTTTCCGAATTAAAATTAACACTTTTTTTTGGCTTAAATATTGTTTTTTTTTTCAAGTTTGATTTTCCAAGCGATATATATATATTTTATATCGATATTTAAAGTTAAATTCTTCTAGCGATATATTATATATCGATAACTATCGATTTACGGAATACACATGTTTGAGGTCTTTTTGGTGGCTTTTTATAGGCAAAACAGCAAATAGTTTCCAAAAGACGTAAAAGTTTCCAAATGCATTCAATATTTTGATTATTTAAGCCTTAAATTTTGCAAACTTTTAGAATATAGTTTGAAATAGAAATAGAAATTTGATATAGAAATATTTCCCTTCTTCTTTTCATATAATTTACTCTTTAAATTCATTTTAAATTTGATTTTATCAAAGATCCTTTCAAATATTTGACATTTTAACACCGTTCGGTTTATGGAGGCTCAACTGTAGGATCGGCATCTGCATTGCCATTAGCATGGCCATTATCCATTATCATCGTCATCGTTTCCGGCGGCAAACAGCAAACAGCAAAACAGCCTTGTTGTTGTTGGCCAGAAAGCGGAAAGCGGCCAAAACAAATGTTTTCACTCTTTAAATAACTAATGCATTTACCAATTCCGACTTTCCTTTTCCTTTTTTTTTTTTCCTTTGCCTTTGTGCGTGTCTGTGTGTATTTGTGTGTGTATTTGTGTGTGTATTTGTGTGTGTATTTGTGTGCCCTTTGCCCTTGTTGGTGTCTCGGCCAACCTTTGAAATTTGCCGACTGACAGCGCCGCCGCCAGGCTAAAAACGTTTAACACAAAGCCGCTTACACACGTCCAAAGGGGCACGACACAAGCACACTCACACACACAGAGAGAAGACACGCACACACACACACACACGCACTGAACTTGGCTCAAGCGAAAAACATAGCATACTTTCCAGCGTCGGCTTCGAAAAATTAAATGGAAATGAGAAGAAAGCCAACGGCTTTTGCCAATTTCAACCATTTTATAGGCCATTTCGCCAGCTGGCATATACCAAAAAATTATAAATGTGCCCGTAATATTCTTCATATTTTATTGTTTTTTGTAATGCCTTTATACATACATCTATTTTTTTAATTTGTTCGAAAATATTTCATAAAGTAAAAGCTATTTGAGTAATTTATTTCAACTTTAATTTTAAGTAGCTTAAAGTACATATATATTCTTTGTGATTTTTTGTTGTGTTTTTTTCACCGGAAGAGCAGCATCCCGGAACTGGCCAAAGGCAATGTTTATACAATATAAATGAGCAAAACTTTCTGATGCAGCCGTCGTCTAATTATTACCAAGAAGAAAATGGGAGAAAATATCAAAAGATACAAAAAATAAGAAAAAGTATATGAAAGAAAATGGTATGACTTGGGGAAATGGGGAAAGTTTTTTTTTTGGGACATGGAAGATGGGCTACCAGCAGCCAGGAGCTTACAGCATGCACCCCGTTCTTATGATTATATTCATTCCTTAACAATGCACACACCACACCCCCACACACACACACTCTCTCACACACACACACACTCATACACTCTCTCACACAAACATACATATGAGTAAAGATGTAATGGATACGTTCAAGGGTAGCCAACATACATATGTAAGATGTGATAATTGTTCTATGGCTATAAATGAAATATATATACACAATGAAATATGTAAACTATATGTAGATCAAATATTTATAAAAAAATACCAAAACAAAAACCAATGGAAGCGAAAAAGAAAACCAAAAAAAAAAAGTAAAATGTATAATTTATCGAATAAAAACTGACCACCATACCAGAAAAATTAGTCTGTCTTTGATTTTGATTTAAAAAGTTAATTATTCGGTAAGGATAATAAAATGTAAAGTATTTTTTACACTATAAGTTTGTTTATATTTTACAATTTATTTATTTTGTATTATTTCTGAATACTCTCTTGATTTGATCGAGTTAAAAGTGACTTTAAGAACTGAAAAACTGACCACCATACCAGAAAAAAAGGAGTCTTTGTCTTTGATTTGGATTTGAAAAGTAATTCTTTCGGTAAGGATAAGGAAATGTAAAGTATTTTCTACACTATAAGTTTATTTAAATATCAGAACTTATATATTTTGTATTATTTCTCAATATTTCTCTTGATTTGATCGAGTTAAAAGTGGCTTTGAGAGCTGAAAAACTGACCACCAAACCAGAAAAAGTTTTCTTTGTCTGTCTTTGATTTTGATTAAAAAAGTAATACTTTCAGTAAGGATAATAATATTTAGAGGACTTTCTGAAGTCTCTGTATACATTTAAATATTACAATTTATTTATTTTGTATTATTTCTCAATATATTCTCTTGATTTGATCGAGAAAACTGAAAAACTGACCACCATACCAGAAAAATTAGTCTGTCTTTGATTTTGATTTGAAAAACAATTCTTTCGGTAAGAATAATAATATTTAGAGAACTTTCTCAAGTCTCTGTATATTTTTAAATATTAAAATTAATATATTTTGTATTATTTCTCAATATATATTCTCTTGATTTGATCAAGAAAACTGAAAAACTGACCACCATACCAGAAAAAAGGAGTCTTTGTCTTTGATTTTGATTCGAAAAGCAAATTATTCTGTAAGGATAATGAAATGTACAAGATTTTCTACACTATAATTTTATTTAAATATCAGAATTTATATATTTTGTATTACTTCTCAATACTCTCTCGATTTGATCGAGTTAACTGAAAGTGGCTTTGAGAGCTGAAAAACTGACCATCATAGCAGAAAAAGTAGTCTTTGTCTTTGAATTTGATTTGAAAAGCAAATTATTCGGTAAGAATAATAATATTTAGAGGGATTTCTCAAGTCGCTGTATATTTTTGGATATTAAAATCTATATATTTTGTAGAATTTCCCAATCTCTCCCCCGATTTCATCGCGTTAACTGAAACTGGCTTTGAGAGCGTTGAACGTTGACATTTCACGTTTAAGCCCAAAAAAAGGCTTTTCCGCTTATTCGGGGGACTTAAACCTCGCTCGCTTTTTATCGCTTTTGTTGCATATTTCATTATATCAACGCGTCAAGCTGACAAACGGCCAATTTTTCAGTTTTGTGCACAATTTTTGTGTGTGACCAGCGACGAAAAATGCTCGCAAAAAAGGGGTCATGAGAGTATTAAAAACGCTGCAATCCAATTAAAAGTTTTTTTGAACGAAACAACAAATATTTTAATATTCATTGGCGCTTACGCACACACACACACACCGAGCAAAAGGGAGGCAGAATGGGTTAAACTACATTATGAAAGCAAAGGACGCGAAGGTCCTTGCAGTGCTGCTACACACGGAATAATTTTAAATTATTATTTTAATTTCAAAAAGCTTAGCTTAAAGTTATGTTTGCATGAATTTTCGAACAAATTAAATAAAGTAATAAGATACATAACCTCAAATAAAGTCTAAACTTGGAAATTCAGCTTCAAAGTTCTTGTTTATGTTGCTAAACATGTTTACAACCACCTTGGTCTAGCTACATTTTCCAGGGCAACATTTGAAGGTGGCAACATTTTCCCACATTTTAAATTGAATTTACCGCGGTATTTCTCAGTGTTTTCTGATGCTTATTTGCGGGTCTCATTGCGGGTCTCATTCCGCTAGATCCGCCATTATAATCGGAGACAGAATATAGCACAGCTTCCATTCCATTAGCATTATATCAGCCGACGTGTGTGGAAGCCTTCAAACAGCTGACAGTCTTCAGTCTCCGCACAACTTTTCCTTAGCATATATGGAGAATACATATATATAAAAAAAGTAAGAGCAAAAAGTATGGGAGAGAGAGCGAAAGACAGACAGACTCCGAATGAGCGATAAGAATGAACATCGAAGGAGGAGGAGAAAGAGAGGACGTGTGACACTGGAAAAGAAGTGCTGAAATATATACTGAAAGTAATTAAATAAAAAAAATAATTAATTAAGAAAGACTTGAGTAGGCTAATTTTTAAGACTATAATTTTATTTGAATATTTGTTAAGCTTTTGTAATGCATACGATTCATTTTCCCTACAACTTTAAGATATTTTTTCATTTCATTTGTAGTTCAGTGTCAGAGAGGCAGAAATCTTACTCTCCTTACTTCCCGATTCTGGAATTCGTGACTGGAAAAGAAGTCAAGTGGTCGCGGCGTATGCGTAACGTAGCCTAACGTAATGGCATACGTGAAGGCATCGCCCCCCAACAAAAAATCGGTTGTGTGTGTGTGTAATCGCCATTTTTGGGATGTTGTCATTGCATTTTCACGCTCCCACACACACCCTCTCACACTCTCTCACTCCCTCTCACTCCCCCCTACACACCGAGCATTTAATCAAGCCAACCTTCATCGTGACCGCCTTGTTCTGGTTAAAGGCACAACCTGTGTGCGTGGCACAGTGGCACCTCCTTCCAGCGAACGGAAGTTCGGTGCTCTAATTATAAATATAAATATAATAAAATTAGTTAATTAATTTAAAACAAATACATATCTAGTTAAAGTAAAAAAATAGTCTCGGGATAATATATAAAGGCATAAGTATCATCAGGTTGATTTGAATTTTAGCATAAATCTAATAGATTTAGAAACTTATACTTGGAAAGAAATACTTGAAAAGATTTATAGTTAAATTAAAAAAAAAAAAAAAACAAGTAAAACCTCTCGAACTACCAAAATCTCTATTTTTATAACTTTGCAGAGTATTATAATACTGCAAAGAAGTAAAGGAGTCATTTCCGACACTACAAATCATATATATATTCTCGATCAGCATTAACAGACGAGTCGAAAAAAATATACTTAAATTTTTCGAAATTTTATAGTCAAATCGTCAAATTAAAAAAAAATTTGGATTTTTAAAATATTAAATTTACAATGCTGATTTCTTAACCTACAAAAAATTTTTCCGAATTGATATTAATGAATTTTTTGCTGAGTTATTCACAATGTTTCATGAAACGGTATGTAATTTTCGGCTTCCCGAAGTTAGCTTTTTTTCTTTTTAGAAATTTTAACTTAAACAATTGTTGTGAAATTTGGTATGTAAGCAGAAAATACAAACATACATCTGATTTATGGAAGCGTAATACCAATTTTAATATATAATACATGGTATATCTTTTTAGTTGTCCCTTTTAGTTGTTGTAATTATTTTTAAAAACTAAAATGATACGATAAAAAAATTATTTAAATTTGTATTTAGCTTATGACATTTTCCTTTGGCTTGAAATAAATAGGAAATTGTTTTAAAAAGTTCCGTTTACTAAGTTAAGACTGTAAGATGTTTTGGGGCCACGCTTGAGGTAGTTGTTGCGGTTGAGGTTGAATTTGAAGCTTGGACCCGGACCAGGACCCAGGACCCGGAATTCTCGCGCCCGCGTAGCATCATTACTGTCATCGGCATCAGCATTCCCCTGCCTTCCCCCCGCCGCAGACTCCGCCGCAGACTCGTTCTGCTAAAACATTTACCTGCGGCCCAATCGCTGGCGTGTGCGACGGCATGTGTGATATAAGGTAAGCTCCATTGACGGGGAATGGGTACGGGGAAGGGGTCACCAAATTTAATGTCACAAACTTTTGATGTGTTCTAATTTATATACAAACAGACAAATAGACAGACGGGCGGGGGACGTGGCTTTATCTTCAAGCTGAAGTGAACTTTCTAGGGGCTATAAGGTACATTTAAAGGGGATAAATATAGGGGATATTATTATTATTATTAATTTAAGAACAATTCCCTTGAGCATCAATCAAACAAAGTTTAAAATACACCTTAAATATTTTTACAAGTCAACTTTTATGCTTTCAAATTTAAATAAATTAATTTTCGATTTACGAAATATATACATTTAGTTAGTAAATAAATAACTTGTCTACACAAAAGTTTTGAAATATTTTCACATATTTATTTTGAAGGGTATCTCCTTTTCGGCCTTATTCCCTGAATCGTTAAAGTAAATTTGTTTTCACGCTTGATGGCGAATTGCGCGACTTGCTTGATCCCCCCTTCCCCACCCTGGCCCATTATTCACTCTCCCATTTTGCTGCCCTTCCCCTTCGCTTCTCTCTCGCTTCCCACAAAAACACGCACTCTTTTCCAGCATGGGAAATTTTTGCGACCGGAGCTTCGCTCTCTTGTTAATATTTCATATGTCATCGCAAGGAGTCCCGAACAGAGGAGCACTTCACCTCGCTCCCGGCCTCGCTCCCGGTCCCCTTCCCCTTCCCTTCCCCACCTTTCCCAGGCGCAACTCTTAAATCGCTTGCGTTTAAAAAATTTGATTATGTGACATTTTCATTCAGCAACAACAAGAAACTCCAAATTAAATTTATACACAGATTCACTTCATTTTCCCCCTTTCCCTTTGCATTTTTATTTTATTTTATTTTATTTATTTCTTGTTTTTAACCCCCCCCCACGCTCTGCCCGTTTTTTGATTGTTGCTCCACACACACACACACACACACACACACACAGAGAGCCTGTGGTAATTTCATTCCCTTTTATGAAGCTTTTCCGCATTTTTTGGCATTAAGATGGAAGCGTAATACATTTTTGAGCGCTTAGTCGACTCTTTGATACCGTGTAAATATATATTTAAGGACTTGAAATGTTACTTATGAAATATTTGTTGGGTTTTGAGTAGATATTTGACATTTAAGGGACACATTTCATGGGAGAAACATTATTTTAATCAATTATTTAACTCATTAATTAAGAAAATATAATTTAAGAATCATTATATGCATAAAATTGCTCCCTGAATTACCCACTTTTATTTTATTATTAGTATTTTTTTTGAGGCACTTAGCATATATACCCTTGTATTTGCTGAAGGACCTGCGTCCTGTGCATGTGTATTAAGCGACTTAAATCGGCTTAAATGCCCTCGCAAAGGGCGGACGAATGGGGGCGTGGCAGCGGCATGCGTCTCCGGGGAGCAATTGCGCATTGTGTGAGTCTCTTTTTTTTTCATGCATAATTTATGCAAAGTTTCACAAATCGCAGTTTGAGAGATGGCCTCAAAATATATAAATATAATTCATACAATTAAACACAATTTTCACCTCAGAACTACAAAACAAGAAAGATCAGACAGAAAGCTAACTTCGGGAAGCCAAAGTTTATATATTTCCTAGCGTGAAATTCGATCGTAACTAAGCAAAAAATTCATTAATTTCTCATTATTATTATTGCATTAAGTTCTTATTTGGTTGAAAAATCTGCATTGTAAATTTAACATTTAAGAAATTCAAATTTTTTTATGAACTTTTCACATTTTTGACGATGTAAGCCCTTAAAAAAATTTGTTTTTGCCTAAATTGGATTAGATCAACTCGGTTTTTAGTGCCGATCAGGAATATATATAATTTATAGGGTCGGAGCTAATATTATAACACCCAAAAAAAGTTAAGCAAGTTAAAAGCTAAAAAAAACATTAGAATTCTATAAATTTAAAGTGAGAAAATGTTGAAAATATTTGTCATTTCACAATTTGACAGATATGTCCCCTTAAAATCAAAGAGCATGGGCAGCACTGGCAGTCTGGACTGGCAGCACTGTCCGAGCCAGTGCGAAAATGTCAAAACCGAGATAAAACGGCACACTCATGGCCGCCGCTGGCTGACATTTCTGTACCGACCCGACATTCCTATTACTTAATCAAGAAATTCCTTTTGCCTTTGACTTTGCTCTTTACCTACTCCTCCTTCTCCTTCTCCTCCTCCTTCTCCTCCTCCTCCGCCCGCCGAATTCCCCGCCACTCTGGCGTTAATGGCTCTTTGTCGCTCTCTGTCCTTTGGCACGTTTTGTTTGGCCAAAAAGGGTATAGACCTTATTTTTATCAAAATTAATGGTAATACTTAAAGAAATAATTAATGGAAAATTAAGGAGAAACTAGGAAAAATATTAATGAATTAATTTTAATACTAATTTAGGTTTCGGAAGCAATTCTCGATCGTAATTAATCGAAATATTTAAACCAGATGAAATATTACTAATTTCTACCAACGCTAAAAGGAAAATTAAATGCTTAATCATTAATCATTAATCATCACGGAAAATATTCTTAAATTCTAACTGAAATATAATAATAAATATTCCCAAAAATGAAATTCTTTTTAGGGTTCAATGCCAGCAAAAAGAGTGTTCCAGGTTTCGGTGGCCTTTCTATATCCTTTGCTCCTTTGTTTTGCTGATAATGAAAGTGACTTGACATTCCGCCCCCCTTTTGTGGCTTTCCAGTTGGAATTCGCAATAAAAACCGGGATGAGCTCGAGTTCATTTGATGGTCATTCCTGGCGAAAATATTCGTATTTAGTGAGGAGTTTCCGCCATAAATCCCCAAAAGAAAATCAGGTGAAGCAAATCCCTTCATTTTTGTCACCTGATTAGAGCACAAAAATATGTATAAATTATTTATTTATTTATTTATCTAAAGCTAACAATGAGTTCTGAAGTAAGAGCTAACTTGGGACTAAGAGCGAGAGTTATTTATAATTATTACATTTAAGATTATTCAATATATTTAGTTAATATTTTATAAATTATTATTATTTTTATTCATCTTAATTAAATAGATTTAACTTGGAATAACCGAAACCAAGGCCAACGACAGAAACTTGTATAAACTGTTATAATTCATGGTATGCCAATATGAAGATTTATACCTTTTTTTTGCCTACAACAACCACAAAATGACAACAACAACAGTTTTAACAAAATTACTACAACAACAATACTTCTCCCATCCAATTTCCCGAAAATCTGCGAGCAAATTGCCCATTTCCCGATTTGGGGTAACAGGCGAACAGAAAGCAGCAGAAAGCGACTGTGATCTGTTATAAACTGTTATAAAAATGTTGGCCGCAATCAATCTTTCAGAGTTTCGAACCTAATTTAGATCTTGGTCTGGAAGTTAGCGCAGACTCCAACCACCATTCATGGAGGAGAAATTAACGTCTTTTCAAATTTGAATTCAAATTCAGAGGTTAAACTAATTAATGTATTTTTGTATTATGTTGTTGTTATTGTTTCTACAACAACAATACATTTCCCATTCAATTTCCCGAAAATCTGCGAGCAAATTGCCCATTTCCCGATTTGGGGTAACAGGCGAACAGAAAGCAGCAGAAAGCGACGGATATCTGTTATAAACTGTTATAAAAATGTAAGCTGCGTTCGATCGATCCGAGTTTCGAACCTAATTTAGATCTTGGTCTGGAAGTTAGCGCAGACTCCAACCACCTTTCATGACGGAGAAATTAACGTCTTTTCAAATTTGAATTCAAATTCGGCGGTTAAACTAATTAATGTTTTTGTTGTTTTATGTTGTTGTAATTGTTTCTACAACAACATCTCTACAACAACAATACTTTTTCCATCCAATTTCCCGAAAATCTGCAAGCAAATTGCTCATTTTCCGATTTGGGGTAACAGGCCAACAGAAAGCAACAGAAAGCGACTGAGATCTGTTATAAACTGTTATAAAAATGTAAGCTGCATTCGATCGATCCGAGTTTCAAACCTTCTTTAGTTCTTGGTGTAAAGGTTAGCGCAGACTCCAACCACCATTCATGGAGGAGAAATTAACGTCTTTTCAAATTTGAATTCAAATTCGGCGGTTAAACTAATTAATGTTTTTGTTGTTTTATGTTGTTGTAATTGTTTCTACAACAACATCTCTACAACAACAATACTTTTTCCATCCAATTTCCCGACAATATAGAAGCAATTTTCCCATTTCCCGATTTGGGGTAACAGGCGAACAGAAAGCAGCAGAAAGTGACTGTGAGCTGTTATAAACTGTTATAAAAATGTAAGCTGCATTCGATCGATCCGAGTTTCAAACCTTCTTTAGTTCTTGGTGTAAAGGTTAGCGCAGACTCCAACCACCATTCATGGAAGAGAAATTAACGTTTTTATAAATTTGAATTCAAATTCGGCGGTTAAACTAATTAATGTTTTTGTTGTTTTATGTTGTTGTTATTGTACAACAACATCTCTACAACAACAATACTTTTTCCATCCAATTTCCCGAAAATCTGCAAGCAAATTGCTCATTTTCCGATTTGGGGTAACAGGCCAACAGAAAGCAACAGAAAGCGACTGAGATCTGTTATAAACTGTTATAAAAATGTTAGCTGCCTTCGATCGATCCGAGTTTTAAACCTTCTTTAGTTCTTGGTGTAAAGGTTAGCGCAGACTCCAACCACCATTCATGGAGGAGAAATTAACGTCTTTTCAAATTTGAATTCAAATTCGGCGGTTAAACTAATTAATGTTTTTGTTGTATTATGTTGTTGTAATTGTTTCTACAACAACATCTCTACAACAACAATACTTCTCCCATCCAATTTCCCGAAAATCTGCGAGCAAATTGCCCATTTCCCGATTTGGGGTAACAGGCGAACAGAAAGCAGCAGAAAGCGACTGTGATCTGTTATAAACTGTTATAAAAATGTTGGCCGCAATCAATCTTTCAGAGTTTCGAACCTAATTTAGATCTTGGTCTGGAAGTTAGCAGAGACTTCAACCACCATTCATGGCGGAGAAATTAACGTTTTTTTAAGTTTGAATTCAAATTCGGCGGTTAAACTAATTAATGCATTTGCTGTATTATGTTGTTGTAATTGTTTCTACAACAACATTTCTACAACAACAATCCTTTTCCCATTCAATTTCCCGAAAATCTGCAAGCAAATTGCCCATTTTTCGATTTGGGGTAACAGGCGAACAGAAAGCAGCAGAAAGCGACTGTGATCTGTTATAAACTGTTATAAAAACGTTGGCCGCAATCAATCTTTCGGAGTTTCGAACCTAATTTAGATCTTGGTCTGGAAGTTAGCAGAGACTTCAAATTCGGCGGTTAAACTAATTAATGTTTTTGTTGTATTATGTTGTTGTAATTGTTTTTACAACAATACTTTTCCCATCCAATTTCCCGAAAATCTGCGAGCAAATTGCCCATTTCCCGATTTGGGGTAACAGGCGAACAGAAAGCAGCAGAAAGCGACTGTGATCTGTTATAAACTGTTATAAAAATGTTGGCCGCAATCAATCTTTCGGAGTTTCGAAGTTAACGCAGAGAAATTAACGTGTTTTCAAATTTGAATT